>JBBPJW010000235.1:0-43254 GCA_038088935.1 Pulveroboletus aff. viridisquamosus
CGCCCACCCCAGCAGTTCATCCTTCCACTGACAATGTCTCTATAGGTGTTCACGACGATGGGTTACAAGGTGCGCTGCAAATGTTTAGAGAATTTATTCGCATTTACCATGGTGGCAGCTCGTACTTCGCGAGGGGTGGGCGCGAGTGTTACACTCACACCTGCTCTGTCGAGCGAAGGTGTCTCTCATACATCGTCGCCTGTTGAACAGCATGAGGCTCCTCCTATCGTCAGTTTGAATACTGATGCGACAACCTCAGTTGCGTCCACTTCTCCCCCCCACGCCTCTGCATTATTGGCTTTCAGCGGTCAAGAATTTGACTCCTCCGATAAACTGACCTCACAGGGTCCACGACTACTTTCAGCTTCGTTTTTATCCGACCCATCTGCACCGGCGAAGCCACTTATTGACGCGGGGATTCCCGTGAACTTCGCTTCTCAATCTCATGCCCCCGGCGGATCTCGACTTCTTGCGCTGGGTTCCCGGAGTCTGCAAAGCACTGTTGCTCCGTCTGTGCGGCCTACCCCCTCCCAAAGCCCGGCATCTTTTGTCCAAAAGACTGGCAGTATTGTCGTAAATACAACTGTTGGCTCTGGGGTCAGTGTTAGTCAATCAATGGAGACTTCACCACACTTTACATCCGTGGCCGAGACTCAACGACCAAACAACGGATTTTCACCTTTCGACGAACATAAAGACACCGGTGCCCTACCAAACACATCCTCACCTGAAGCAACACATCGCGGGCCTACGACGTTGGCCGGTGATCGTACCGTTTTTCCCGCAGACCACATGTCAGCTACTGAGCCTGTCCTTGGTGGGGGGTTTTCAAGTAATCATCCAGTTCAGTCGTTTGAGTCCGTTGGTTCGGGTATTGCTGCTGCAAAAGGGAGCCGATTTGCAAAATTCTTTGATGGGAAGAACAAAGATGGTCAGCCCGCTGTCTTTGCGAAAACTCCAGTGGGGACACTTGGGCTGTCGCAACCTGCCACTCAAAAAACGGACCTTCCGGGCTTGCATCCTCTCCATAACTCTGACACCAGAACAATGGAAGACATCTTCGCAATGCTCAATAACTCTGCGCAGGTAAGTGACGATACAACTCTGTAGGCAAGTCTTATACCTCCTAAAACAGACTCAGAGACTTGGCATTGCCCCAGAACTGCCTAACCTAGATATAGGCTATGGCTCATCCTCGAATAGTCTGCATGCCTTGCAAAACACTCAGGGCCATCCCCACCTACTCGCCACAGGTCGAATAGACTCGCTCTATGACGATAGGAATTTTGTACCAGATGGCATGGTACCTGGTCTTCGGTCTATTCCACCTCGCAGTCGACAGGGTAGCACAATGTTCACCGACTTCCCTGATGAGTCCATACAATTCAATAGCGGGCAACGTGCTTCAAGCCAGATTTATCAAGGACCGGTACCTTCGATTCATATGCAGCACAACAACATGGGGCGGAGTGGTCCGATCTCGATCCAGGGAACTCAGTTCCGCGGTGGCCAATCTCCTCACCTTGCCTCGGCGCAGCGTTTACCGCCCGGCCTCGCTAACTTGGGTGGACGGCCACCCCATCATGAGCCCGGCCAGTTTGTCACGGCATCTGTTGGAATGACAAACGGGAGCCTTCCTGGGTCGGTACACGGAAACGGACCGCAGCCGCCCTTCAACAACTTTCAACAGCCCTCGATAGGCTTTAGCGGTGGGCCTCAGATTCGCGGTGCTCCCCCGGGTACCCATCAGCTACAAGGAACGCTGGGCCCGAACGGGTTGCAGGGACTCGTTCACCCGGGTAATCTCGGATCCAACCAGACGCAGTTGTTGGGCCTTGGTGGGGTTAATGGTATGCATGGAGGGCTCCGCGGGCCTGGTGGAGGATTTGGACAACAGGCTCCTCATGTTCAGCCGCCGCATATCGGATTGAGGCAACACCAGCAAGCTCAGCAGCAAGTACCTCCACACATGCTTCCCCTGCACCTCCAGCAACAAGGCTTCGGTGGCGGGGCGACCAACCAACCCGCCCATGATCTCATGGCTTTGCTGATGAGCGGGGCACGCAGAGACTGAGCTAGATGCTAAATATTCTACGCTGCCCGGTGGCCTTGCCTGTGTTCGTCCAAAGTTGTCTGTCTCTGGACGTTGCGTACGTTCCTTATTGATACATAGTTGCACGCCGTTCGTTCGATTCTTCTCACTGTTTCACTATGAATTATCAGATTGTGGCGTGATGCAGGCCGAGTTTCTTGGCGGACGGGTTGTGTTGTTCGGGCGAGATGCGGTCGTTAGGTGCATAGATCGGCTGTATAGAGTAGCAAGAAGTAGGGCGCGATGCGTGATGGGATGTCGGACGACTGATGGGCAAGGCCCAATCGGGGGTTTCAGTTTCGCTGATAATTGGGCATGATAGAAGACTTCTGTTCTTCCGTAGCAACGAGCACAACGTGGGGCGCTCTAACCTACGAAACACCGTGGATATTGAGCGTCGTCTTAACCCCGGCATCGAAACTTGTTGAGCAGGGTGGATCACGCGCGGTGAGTCGCCCGCTGGTCTGGCATAACAGGTGCCACCTGGCACTGGACTCGAAGGGGGCAGACAGAGACAGGGCAGGGGAGCCGCGGCTGTGCGCGACTGTCACCGCATAAGCAGTTGCGTACGACATGGGAGCATAAATTTGGGAATCCGATAGGGACGTGGGGTGTACCTCCCTCCCGACCAACGATGTGTGAAAGCTATATACGATGAGCGCTCTGATAAGAAGTGACTGATGGGAGGTGCTCTGTGGGAACCGGCGCAAAACGCTTGCGAGTTACGGAACACGACAGGGTGTCCGTTCGACGTGAACCGAGATGGACCCTGGGGCCGATGTGAGCACCTGGATGGACAAACTCGCGTCGACGGGCCCAAGTGTGTCTGTGTGTCTGCAGACGAGGGCTCCATGACATGAAGAAGAAAAAGAAAAGAAGAAGAAAAACGGCCAACGTCCACTGCGTGCAGGCGGACAACGTGGAGTTGCCCTGCCAAATCAGAATCAAGGCCTCAAATATCGCCGAGGACCAACTAAGTAATACGTGCCGCATGTCCGCTTGAGGGGACAAGTGGATAAGCGGTACATGCTTTTTCACGCGTTGCGGGAGGTAAAACGTCGACTTGCATCCTCTGGCCATCCATCCTTCGTCCGCCTCCCCGCCCGCTGTGCAAGTGCTCTCTCACTCGTGACACACTTCACGCTCGATTTGCTTGCCGGAGACTTCCCCTGTCGTCGTCGCGTTGCATCCACTCGAGGTCCATCCAACTCGCCCGTCTCTCCTTTACCCCGTCTCTCGCTTCCCTCCGTCGCTACTAGTTTGCTTTCCCTCATCGCACGACGCTCTGTCTCGTCCGGTGGTGACCCGTCCAGGTGAGCACGGTCGTCTGCACACTCGGACGGCGACGTTGACTCTCCAAAAGACGTTTTTCAAAGACTACTGTGAGCGCGTTCCGTCCGCCACTCGTCCTTGCCTGACACGCTCCACGACCGACAGACATCGATACTGTCGCACCCCAGTCCCGAAGGTACACGGACACAAGCGTGAGTTGACACCATATGCGGTCCAAATACGTCATTTGACCTTGGACGTTGTAAAACGTGGGGCCGTGGGAACTGCGCCCAGGGCGCTGCTGCCACGTGTCGGTGCGGGCGGACTGCGCGGCTTGGCGAGTCCAGCGTTCCCATCAGCCATGCCCGGCGTCGCTAGCAAGTCCGGGGCTACCTGGCTGCCTGAGGACTGCCGGCATCTCCAGTGCTGCAATGGCGCAGGACGCGGAGATAACGACCCCCAGCGTCTGGGTTTGTCTCGGATGAGCTCCTTCTGGATTCCTTGCTTGACACTGTCGTCATGTCGTGACGGGGCTTGTACTTTCCTTTCCTGGGTGTTTTCTTTTTTCTTTTTCTCCTCCTTGCCCTTTTATAGACATGTTTGGGTTATTTCCTCTTCAAGTCCTGGAAACTGTCCTTTTCTTTTTCTTTTATTTTTATTTTCCCAGCGTGTGCTGTTGCTTGTTGTGCCCTTATATTCGTTGCAAGAAATCGCGCGCGCTCTCTCTCTCTCTTCCTCGTCGGGTCTTCTCTGTTTGAGAAGACTCGTTCCTTGTCATCGCTCGCGACGTCGAACGTCTCACTGGTCTTTCGCTTCTATCTCCCTCTTTGTACTCACGACCTTCCACGCTGACCACGACCTGTCTCATCCAGTCTCCAGTGTACGCCACATTCAACCCCGCGTACCACACTCCCCCCCCCCTCTGACCTCGATCACAAAAGTGCGCTCGTCTTCGTCGCATGATTATTGTTCTGCCTTTGGTGAGTACTCCACAACACTCGTATTCGTTCGCCGTGTGGCACGCCAAGACACGGGACTCCAATACGGTATCAGTCATCTGTTGAATCCGATGTCCCGTTGGACACCGTGTCTCAACCTCCGCCACGACTCGTTCGTTTAGCGTGATCGCGACTTGCTTTGCCTCGTCAAGACGTCTCACCCGTGCCACATTTAGGCGCCTTGTGTACATTCGTGTTTATACATCTATCTCTCATCCCCGCCCCCACTTATGCTGACCATCTTCCTCTCCATGTCGGACGACTCCACCTCCTGTTGGTCAATTGTCCCCTTAGCCGACATACATCAGTCCCCTTGACTCAGACATGAAAGACGTTTCGATCTCTTCATACCGATGCTCTCGAAAGATCGCATATCCGAAGAAGCGTCCATCCCCGACAGGCGTCTGTAAAATTCACAAGACTCCAGGTACTCCCCTTACTGCAAGTCACAAATCTCCCTACTCTGCCAAGGCCGCCTTGCTCCAACAGCGCCAGCGTGACGCCCAAATTGCCGCCCTCAGACGCCAAGGAGTTCTCCTGGAAGAAGAGTACCGCGACGACATTCGGTACTATATGCATGAAATGGAGGTGAGGTCCTTTCAAACGTCGCTAATAGCTTGCTGTTGACCCCTCTTTTGAGTAATAGAAGTATACCATGTCGTCTGCGCAATCCATGGATCAACAACCTGAAATACGTTGGCCCATGCGTCCCTGCCTGGTCGATTTCCTTGTCGAGATCCACTTTGCGTTTCGCCTTCGCCCAGAAACCCTCTACCTCACCCTCAATATAGTCGATCGTTATGTCTCCCGCAGGATCGTGTATATCAAGCACTACCAACTCGTCGGATGTGCAGCACTGTGGATCGCAGCCAAGTTTGAAGACGCAAAGGACCGTGTACCTACGGTCCAGGAGCTTGTGCAGATCTGTCGCGAAACATACGATGAATCAGCTTTCATCCAGATGGAGGGCCACGTGCTTGCGACGATTCAGTGGGCTCTTGGTCACCCCACAGCTGAGGCATGGCTCCGTTTAATGTGTTGTGATCCTTTCGTCGAGGAAGAGAAGGTCCAGCACGTTGCACGTTTTCTCATGGAAATCACACTTTTCTATCGCGAATTCGTTAAATACCCCCCTTCATCGATAGCGTTGGGCTCTTTGACACTCGCGCGATCTCTCTGCGGCAAGCCTCGGCGTCTGTTTGAGGAGACAGAAGAGTGCCAAGAAATTGTGGAGCTCTTGGATAATCGCCTTGCTAGGCGTGTCAATGACCTCTCAGAGACCCTGGTGAAGAAATACTCTTATGCCTTTTACTCCAAGGCTGCAACCTTTGTGGTACAGTACTATCTTCAGGGCGGTCGTCATGATCGACAGCAAGTTGTTACTTTCCCCACCACACCAAAGCGTCCCACGCTGTTGTCTGGCACAAGTACGCCATTGAGTGCCACCACGACTATATCGGACATCTCAGACGACTTCCCTTTGACACCTACGAGCCCTTCGTCGTTCTCCTCAGATCCGTTTTCAAGCTCATTCCTTTCTGAAGACGATAAGGAGAACCTTCCTACTACATTCGAGCTCTCCGTCAACAAACAACGTATTGAAGTACCTCCAGATCATTACCTTCCCCACGAGTTTGTCGCCTATAGTCGCCCTGCACTCCACAACCTCAATGGCTCACCCCGAGTAGCCGCCGTTGCATAGCGCACCATTCCTCCGCCATTGTCTCTGAAGCTCTCAAAATGTAATACCAACTACACGCTCAGCTACTTGTGCATTGTTTCTACCACTCATCACCCATGCATCACCCTTCCTTTGCAATATTCACCCTTGCGTCTCCATTCCCATCACGGTCATCGACAAGCTATCCCTAAGAGGATGAGGGCCAAGCTAGAGCGCATCCGGCTATACCAAGCCACAAGATGCATGACCAGACACCTGTCACCAACTTCCCTCGCTCCCTCTCCGAACAGTCGCCTTCACATTGTGTCGACTGCCAATGAATGTGCAATCATACCAACTCATTTCGATCTCTGTTACTCTATGCATCCACCATCCGTCACATCACTCGCTCACCCTTAAAATCACCCGCAATGTTCCTCACGTGACGAGGTCGACAGTTTTTTCTCCATTCACTGTCAATCGCATTCGTTCTATATTATTCTTCACTTTATCATTCTGTTTACATTCCATTCCTTGTCGACCGGTTGTCCGTTACGTGTGGTTTCTTGCATCGGTTTGTCCCTAGCCCCCGACCGACCGTATAACCTTCACTGTGCCTACTTTAATTTAGCTTTCCGCACGCTTGCCACACAATCCATCTCGTCAATGTTGCAGCATCCCCCGCATCCCCCACCCAATTGAACAATGTTTTTACAATACGGTATCTACAATCCCAAGGGCTAACTTCGAGGGTTTGTGTCTCAGGGCAAGCTTTTATTCGGACACCCTGCGTTTCCTGATCAGAACGTACACGGGTGACCATGACGATACACAGCACCAGATCTCAAGGTACGTCGGGTGACTGTCGGGTACGATTATCGTGTGTATCTTGTGGGGGGAGGACGTATCCGCCATCATTACGGCGAAATTGACATCCGTGATGCTATGCGTTTGCAACAATCCATCGTGGGTCTGCTGCTCCAGGCAACCCGTCCTGTAAAGGCTAAAAGGTGCTTCTTGTACAAGCACTAGCCTGAAACTGGTCACCGGGGGATCGTCACTACCACTGCCTTTTCACTGTCATCTGGACTGCATCAATAGACTCGGCTACGCCCAGGAGCTATCGTCGTCACGGAACGGGGGGTGTCCCTACTCTAGAACCCATGCACCTTCACTTTTCCTAATGTCCACAGGCCTCTTCTCGTCCAGGCTAATGCGTCCGGCGTTGAGAATCGCCGTCGTAAGCACAGTGTTCGCGATCGTAGGATATCCGCTCGCATCAAAGTCACTAGGTTTCGCCAAGCCAGCGTTCACTGCCCGTGCGGCGTCGACGAACTTTTCGATCGATATGTACCCATACCCCCGTTGTCCGTCAAAGTGACCGGTTTCAGACGGAGAGTATTTCATACTAGCCAACTATGCATTAGCGGGTCAGACACCTGGTCAAGTTCGCGCCCAACATACTAGAATGGATTGTACCAAGTCTTTCCTGTTTCGTCCACGGTAATATCATAGCCTCTGTGAGCTTGATCAACATTGATGTCCCCCTATGATGTACGACAGTCAATGCATTAGTGGGTGACATAGCACCATCGTGCCCACCTTTTCTCCCATGTAGTACCAGTGTTGAGCCGAATGTACGCCAGCTTTCAGAGGCGCAGTCCAAGAGGCGGTATACACTGCGGTCCCCTTGTGTCTCGGGCTGGTAAGAGATTGCCAATCGACGAGGAGCGTTATAGTGTCTTCGGTCTGTGGTACACAGTTGTAGGGCTCGCCTGTAGCTATGCCAGTGGCAGCACTTGCGACGACACGTGTCGGTACGGCCTTATCCTGCAAGATCCAGCAGCAAATGTCGACGTGGTGCGAAGAAAGGTAATAACTGGAAAGAGAGCAGATCGTCATTATCGACAGTGATGTCGATCGAAAATACCCATGCACCTGATATCCGAGTCTTTGCCCGCCCACGCCTTGAACGTCTCCAGCTGACTCTTTGGTTGGCTCATCCACGCGCTGAAAAAGTTGAATTCTCCAAGCGCCTGTGCTCTTGCCTTGGCATCGCTGTAAGCGGGATCGAAACGTTTGTGATGCTCGACAAAGCAAACAACACTGTGTTTTCGAGCGGCCTCGATGAGCTCGTTGTGGTGAGAGAGGAGTTGAGTTGCCGGTTTGGTAACAAGGACATGGATCCCACGTTCGATTGCGTAGAGGCCGATGGGATAGTGGGTGCCTAGAGGACTTGAAGCATCAGGATCAGCATCTCCCCTCATGGCTCGAGTGAGAACCAACTGTCGGGAGTGAAGATGATCACAGCATCACCGGGTGACATCCCGTTGATCGCCTGTTTATCTGAAACAGACGTTCAAGAGCTGTAAGACATGATCGTGACCGGGCTACGAACATGCTTCTGGGTCCAGTTTTCCTTCCTTGGGAAATTCATCGAACCTATGATGATGGTGTCAGGGAGTGCAGTAAAATTCCGAGGCCTTACGAGGTGTCCATGTCCTTGTAGACATTGGCTATGTTCTCCTGAAGATGCTTCCGGATCTGAGGAAACTTGGATCCGTTGACACCGACCATTCCGAGTTTATCGACCTAGCAGAGATTACATGGGGCCACATTGGCGTGCGGATCAGCCGATGCTTGCGCACCTTGCCACGTCTCCGAAGGTCGAACATCGTCAGACCGACCACCTGGAACGCGTCATCAGAGAGTAAGAAGCTACAGGATGGTTGGACTGACGCCGATCTAGGAATGGATCAACACGATGGGTGTCGGATGAGGGTCAGCCCACCTTCTTGTCGGACTTCGACGCTCCTTGGCTTGTCCATCCCGTGGTATACTCGCCCTGCGTCGCATCATCGATGATCGCCTGAGTGTACCGGCAAGAACACCGACACACCGTGCCACCTTGGGAGAGATCAGCCGGAGATGAAAGCAGGTCATCATTTGGTGCCTACACATCAAGATATTCAGCTTTGTTGGGTCTGCCATGTCGGTTCGTCCTGATGGAGAGAGGAAAGGAACGGTCCAAGGCCTGTCGGGCAGAGGCCGGGCGGGTGGTTGATTTCGGGCCGTCCACAGTCGTGCAACATCACAAGCTCTGCTGTTCCCGTCTGGATACTGTATGGCACCTGCCAGCCTCCGACACAAGCATGCAGACACGAGACCGCAACTGACACGAGTTTCGGGATGGCGGGGGAGAGCGCACACCCGCAGCTCTGGGACGACCTGCGCAGCACCCAGACCCCGCTTGGCCGCTAACCAGCTGCTTAACTTGGCTCAGCTCCATAAACTCGTCTTACACACCGACCGGCGTGTCTTGCACGTTTTCTTGTAAGTTTCATTCTCGCCTCTTTCCGCTTTCGATTTCATCCTTGGCCACCCGTTTACCTGACGTTTCCCATCCCGTTCAGCCTTTGGAGGCATATACGTCCTGGTCGTCTCGCCCCTCCCGCTCACACCCCGTCCTGGCTGGCCATCGTTCACATGCAGCCAGTCTCTAGTCTGACAGATTCTGGCTTCGTTCCTAGGAAAGAGTTCATTCGCGACCAGCGCACGACCTCAGACTTCTCCCTGCTCGCCATTTCCGGTTCAAGCTTCATCAGGCTTTACTCCTTCTCGCTCGAGGTCATCGCGGACCTACGCCGTCTCCTTGACCACTTCTACCTCAATGCCGCCTGCCGCGAGGACACAACCCAGAAGCTGTGCGAGTTTCAGCTCCACGGCAAGCCTTGGGCCTCTCCAAAGAGTGCACGTACGGAACGTATCCTCCTCGACGTCCTTGCCGTTATTTATAGGCATAGCTATACCATTCTCTCTACCATCGACTACGGTCGCGAACGCGATGATCGTCTGGCGATTTCTTTCTCTCGGCTGTCCGCACCGTCATTACCAGTTCGGCCTCATTCTCCAATTCCCGCTGGTTCTGGGAGTAACCTGTCGCATGGTACTGGCAGTAAGCATGAGAGGAAGATGCCCTTTGCAATATCCTTCATCTCCAGCACTGTCATGCGCGTCATATATCCTCCCTTGAATTCTACTCCGGCCATTCTGCAGGCAGTTCGTGCCTCTTGGCCGAGAGGGGTTGTATCAGAGAAGAAAGTCGGGGATGCAGCATACGAGTTCAGGCTCAAGGGATACAGTTGTGTGTATACAATATATTTGTCATTTGTGTTACCACTCAGTTTTCCTCAGGGTTCAACGAGGATACGTTTGCAACTGATTCACTACGTCAAATCCTTTCTCTCCTCACTTCTCTCGATGGTCACGCTTGCACGATGGTCGCGTCTCTTTCTATCTGTGGTCGTTCACGAGTGAAAGACTTGTGGGTTTTCATCGGACCTGGATCTTCGGACGTATACGACCAAAATTGGCCAGAGTCACCTGTTAGCCACTCTGGGTCTATGCTGGATGTGCAGCGATCCAACAGGGCGTCTACACCCGAACCCGGGTACAATCCCGATACAGGCGTCATCTCAACATCGTCGCACAGGCGAGTAGCAACGGCTCCTCAGCACCTGCTGGCTCCTCCACACGGTCCGTCTACTACCCTTCATATACGAGCAACCACCGAGACCAATGGATTTCCGCCGTCGTTTCCCAATCCGCCACCACTTCCATCCCCACATGCAGTCCCTGGTATTGGCATGCGCAAACCTGCACCGAGGGCTCAAGTACCCGTCTCTGTTGACTTTGATGCACACGACGATGACGAGCATGACCGTTACCGCATCTCCCTGCCTAGTGCAGTCCCAAGCAGCTGTGAGAATATGACTGGGGTTGGGACACTCAATCGAAACAGATTCATGTCTAAATTCGTCTGTCCTCCAAACTCTGGAGAGTCGCCGGAACCCAAATATGACAATGAGGAGACTGTCCGTTCGCCCCGGGAACGACACACGAACAACGGATCAAGATCGCCATCTCCACACCGTCGCCTCAGTGTCATGCGGCCGATATCAACACGTTCAAAGACTTCGCCCTCGTTCATTTCGCAATCACGCGACCCTCGTACTCCTTCCCCACCGCCAAGCGGGTCTTTAATGGGCACGTCTCGGGCGCAAGATTTTGTATTAGGAGAGAACCCGACACTTCTCAGTCCGGGAATGTTCCGCACACGAGATTCGACATTTTCGTCTAATTCTGTTGACACTGGGTCTTGCGATGTTCCTGTCAGATGGATGGGTTTGGGTAAGCCAGAAGGTATCGAGAATATCGAAGAGGAGCAAGAGTTGCTCAGCACGGAACCCAGACCTCACTCTATGTTGCACAGCCCAATGCTACCTGGGAGTTGGTCGACGGCGCCAGAGGACGAAGGATCTGGAGCCAATGACTGTTCGAAAACGGACGAGGCTACTGTTCGCCCTGAACACGGCAGGCACCCTGACAGGTCTTTGCACGATGTCGATGTACGGGTTGCCTCACCTGAGCTTGTGCGTGATGGGGCTGTGCGCAAGAGTGAGGCTGGAATGATAGGGATAATAGCACCTCGATCGCCCCCTCCGCCCATACCCATCCCGTCGGGCGATGGCCCTAGCAAGTCAAAGGGTAGCTCTAGTGCACCGGCCTCGCCAACAAAAACGGGAAGTCGAAGTGGCAGTGGCAACGGTTGGGTCCTAGTCAATGTGGAGGGCAAGGATCACGCTAATGGACATTCACCCACTCCGCATGCCAGTCCCACTATACCGAACCAGGATCGTGCGCGCAAGGTATCACACATGAATGAAAAGACACTTATGTCGACGGCGGACAAAGCCATTGTCGTTATTGACACTAAAGATGGCAAGAATACGAGAGTGCGCGGTGGTGGGTCAGGCCTACGCCGTCTTCTGTCGCTTTCCCGACCCAATAAAGGCGCAGAAGAAATGGGAAATGACACGCGGCTCACGCATACCCGATCGCATGAGCTTGTGAAGAACGGGTCGGGTCAAGGCAAGGAGTCGGTACGCCCAGGGCGCTTTCGGAACAAACTCACTCGTCTTGGTGCATCTGAATCCTCGCCAAAACCACCAGACAATGGCAGAGTACGCGTGAATCTTAATTAATATTGTCGCTCATTGGATTTCTACTTTTCTTTTTTCCATTCCATTTTTTTTTTGCACATCGTCTAATCTTTATCTCTGCACGTTGTAAACCACGACTTGATCTGCAATGCATGCGTACTACGGCCATTCATTCATTCATTCATTGTCCGACCCTTTTTTTCGTTGACGATGTTCGCTCGGGTTAGATGATATGCGATAGACTCATGCGTTTAAGCGCCAGTACCCACGTGATCGTTCTGATTCGTCACGTGGGAAGGGCATCTGTTTCCTCGAGCACCGTCCTGGGCAGGCAGTCCCTCGAATGGCGCTCAGTCGCAGTGATACGCCGCGTGTCCAACAGTGGGGTGTCTGTGGTGCCAACACACGCAAGATGCGTGATGGTCTGATGACACGTCCGCATGCTGGCGTTCTAGAGAAGAGAGGTGACTCGGGAGGGTGGGGGCGCTGGAGGCGCGAAGGACGTGAATGGAACATCTTCTGTGCGTCGCTCGCAAGGCTGCCTCGCCCGTGCCTCGCGGGCTGGTCGGTGTGGAGAATACGACAATGGTGCCCCGCCGTGGTTGGGTTATATTCGCGTCACATGATGAGCGGATGGCCATGTCGTTCGAGGACAGCAGCCGTACGAGACGGGACGGGTTAGGGCGTTCGGTCGACTGGAATAGACGAGGGTCGTTGATCTGAACGGCGGACGTTTCCTGCAGTGAGCGGGCAGGGAACAGTGGAAGGTGGATTGTATAGGAGGTCTCGGTTCCTTGTGCAGAGGCAGGTTGCGAAAATGCACAGGGACCGCTACATGCCAACGTTTCCTCCCTAATAGCCACTCGCGGCCAATTCCCTCCCTTTCCCGCATTCTCCCATTCTCTTTTTTCTCTTCTCATCCTACAATGCCAACATGTCGGCGCAAACGTGTAGTGCTCACCGAACCATCCCAATCCCTCCTCGAAACCGCACAGGTCAATTCCGACAAGGAGGTCTATTATCTCCATCAGACCGGAGAGATATTCGAAACCTATGAGTCCGTGCAACCCACTACTTCCGTCGCCTCTCCCCTGACCGACTCGCTCTCCCCCGCTCCAGGGCATATGCAGCAAGAATGTCCTTCTACAGACTGAAGCAATTTCAGTGCGAGGTCACAGGCAAGAGTGGCCTTGACTACTTTCAGGCGCTAGAGAGTGAACACCAAGAGGCCCAGACAATGCATTCCAGGTTCCCTGAACCTCTCAAAGCCGCTGTTCTCAAGGCAGTTCAATGGCGTACGTGCCCCTTTTGCCCGCCGCTCCGACATTGTAACTGACATGTGAGGATACGAATGTAGAGGTCGTAGGTCGTTTGGACCATCTGGTGGAGGCTGTTTTTGAACGATTCAAGGACCGGTACTTCGCGGATGAAAGTAGGTCTTCTTCTTATACACTCTCATCAGCGCTGATCGCCTTCCTTTATCTCATCAGGGGTTTTCATCGATGTACAGGGGGACAAGTAAGTCCATGCCTTGGTTAGCATCCAATCGTCTCATGTCCTCTAGGTTTTACGCTAAAGTTCTCCGAGCCTACCCACCAAAGCTGTTCCCCGAGGCTGCGGGGACTCTGCCGTCAAACGAAGCCTCTACCTCCACTCCTCCCGCTCGAACACCTCCGGTTGACACCACGTACGATGCAAAAATACACAAGATTGGTGGTGACCTGAAGATACCGGCTAAAGAAGCACACGCCATGGATGACCCGCTCCAATACATTTACCAGGTTCAGATTCTGGAGGAGCCCCACGACAAAAGCCATGAAAAAGGAAAAGCCATCCAGAAGGACAAGGGCCAGTGGAGTGGTAGATTGGTTGATGTTCGGTGTAATGCGATGAGGCACGTCAATGTCAGTGTTGGAAACGCTCGGTCTAACGATTTGTTTCCCACTTTATTCTCTTCTGTTAGTCGTGACCGCCTGGCTTTCTCAAAGTCAATTCTCCGTAGGTTCATTCGCGATTGTGTTGACCGCGATGCAGCTGTGGCTTCTCCTTGGACTGTGAAAGAGGCGATTGCCAAGCATTATGGCGTAGATTCTATTATGCCAGAGGAAACTCGGAAGGGCGTCGAGAACATTAAGAAAGGTGAGATTGACAAGCGGAAAAAGATATGGGAAGATAAGGAAGGACCGCCAACAAAGAAGCAAAAAAAGCTGACGGCAGCTCAAGAAGAGAGGGGTGAGTTGGTGCTCTACTTCCTATTGTATGTCCTGAGTCGGTCTTAGTGAAGGTTCTTGCTGCCGCCGCAGAAACGCGAGAGCGGGAAGCCCGTGAAAAGGTGGAAAGGCAACAGAAAGCCAAAGAGGAGGCCGAGCGGCTTGCAGCAGAAAGGAAGAAGAGGAAACCAATACGTTATCCGACTGAGGACCTAGATGTTCGCATCTCGGATAGGGAGAAGAAAGCCGGCATCAAGGTAAGGAAACCGATTCCCGGTCGAGTACACTTGCCCTTCGGCGAAGACCAGGCTACTTTCGAGTCTTTTCTCATGACGTGGAATTTCTTGGTTGTGTATGGGTGAGTGGGCGTCAAAGTCTAACAAAACTATCACGCTGACACCATGTTGTAGTCAACCATTGCACATATCTCCTTTTACGATGGACGATTTTGAACACGCACTACGCCATTCCGTCATAGAACCTCCATGCCATCTGCTCTGTGAGATACACGCTACGCTCATTTACAATCTGCGCACCGTGCCATTTAGTCGCCATAGCGCTATACTTTCCTTGCTGCACGTGAAGGGTACTCTGGAGGAAGAGCACAGAGTTTTAGGCATTACGATTGACCAACTGGCAGCTGCGATGGCTGATGTAGGAAACAATTGGGAACGCGTCCCACTCCGCGCGCAAGATCTGAGGGCTGGCTGGGAAGATGCCTTGATTGGATGTCTCAAAGACGTAAGTAGTGCAATGTCCTACGTCTGGTTGCTAAAAGAACCTTTTCAGCATGCAACATTAGAGACTTTCCCCCGTCTACGGGAAGTACTGACAAGGCTACTCTTTGCACCTGACCCAACTGTAGAATCATCGTCTTGTTCATCGAGCTCAAGGATTTCTACACCTGTCTCTTATTCATTAACGTCATCACCCGGAGAGCGGTATTATGCCCTTCCACCCCCTGATCGCGTCGCTGTCTTGGCGTTTTTGTGCAATCTTTCTGTATCGAGCAAGGCGATTCATACCCATATGGATACATGCGAAGAGTCTTTGACTGCGTTACGAAAAGAAAAGATTGAAATCAACCGACTAAAAAAGCAGTAGTAAGTATGAAGAAATGGGACTAGTGCACGAAAGGTAACGTCTCTATTGACAGTACCGAGGAGATGAACACTCTTGTAGGCGACGCAGGGCCGAAGAAAGAACTCACTCCTGTGGGGACGGAGGAAGATGTTGCTACGCATGATTCCAGCGACCTATCGGATGCACCATCGGAGGAAGGATCGGAGACCACTTCGACGACCAGCGGTCGTCAGAAAATCACACTACGCCAAAAAGACCTCCGCCAACGAGCACATACTCAGGCACACGCGAAGCAAAGAGAAATCGCCCGCGCGAAAGTTGCTGCAGAGAAGCAAGCACAAGCAGAACACCGTCGTCTTGATGAAGAAGTTAACAAACTTGAACGCCGACTCGAGAGTATCGAGCGAGAGTTCCGGAAGCTACTTGGGGCCATCAGAGTCAAACCATTGGGCAAAGATCGGTTTCACAATCGCGTTTGGTGGTTTGATGGCATGGGTTCCATGTCCCTGCTAGGTAGTGGAGGCGTCGTCCAGTACGGCACCGGTCGTATATTTATCCAAGGACCAACTGACATGGAACTGGAACTGATGTTGAGAAGAGAAGGAAATGAGGTCGATGCCAGAAGACAGGAGGAAGAAGGAGAGGGTGTCTTAGGTCCTGGAGAGTGGGCAGTTTACACGGAGCCCGAGGAGGTGAGGGAATCTTTGCCACAGGATTACTGTGCAACAGATAACATTGCATCAGGTGGACGAATTCGTGACGTGGCTTAACTCGAAAGGTGTCCGAGAGCTTGCACTCAAGAATGCGCTGACGAAATGGTGGAGTCATATTGCACCGGGGATGCGCAAACGTCTCTCAGTTCGTTGTCTCGTCGGGGCGAGATGGGCAGCTGACCGACTTTGTCACAGGATCTGAACGTGAGCGCGAAGCTCCCAGAAGCACGGCGCTCGACAAGAGTAAAGAACACTATCGGACATGACGTGCTGAGGGAGTCGTATATGATGTGGACGAACCGCCGAGCGGTGAACGCGTCATAACGAGCTGTAAGGGGCCAGTGATTCGTTGTGTACTTGTGGATTGATTGATCGCGTGTCGGGTGCCTGGACCTGCAGAGGCATATAGACGAGTCCAACATCGACATGTAAGTACGTAGATGTGACTGGATATCGATGACCAGGCACTTTGTGTCGACCTGCAGAGAGCACACTCGTCGACCAGCGAAAGAAACCCAAGTACGTCGAGGTGATCCGATTGGCTGCGCTTAATTAAGTCGTTGCCTTTTGGGGGGACGTGGCCCCGCTGTTACTCGGAGCTTGCAAGTGCAAGTATAAAATTTGGAGACGCAGCGAGCATCCCCTCCTTTCCCAATAGCCCACCCTTGCCCTCCCTCCTCGAAGTATGTCTTCCCTTCCAAACTCCTTCAAGTACAGTTCCGTCTCGAGCGTGCACAGTGTCAGGGATGCTTTTGCCTCTTGTAAGTCCCTTTGTTGCTCTCCCGTTGCATCCCACGCACTCTGCAGACCGTCGCTCGCAGTACTATCCCAGCTCCAACGTGCAGGCATCTGACTCGCCCGTTGATTTTCCCGACGATGAATCTCCCCTATCCGTGTCAGTGGTCTCCCCAGGCTCCGCTAGTGGCCCCTGTGTGACGACTCCCGTGCGAGCTCCAGGGCAGCACTTGGCACAACCCCCGCCTTCCAATGTGGCTCTTCAGAGGCACACCATGGGAGCCCATCCCATTCCTCGCCAACCGACTGGACCTTGCGACGGCGGCGAAACCACCCCCTTGCTGAGGAAAGCCGCCTCGTTTTCGGTGTCATCACCTACCCCTACTCCGACCTCTACTGCCCCCGCAGACAATCAGTCTTTGAGTCATCCTCATGGTTCCATTTCCCTGCTGCAGGACTCGATTCCCGTCCCGTCTTCCACTACCGCTGAACATCATTATAGAGGTAAGAGCACCTACGGTCAGACGGTGAGCCTGGTGAAGATCCGCATTTACAAGAAAAGTTCGAGCTCCTCTCTAGCTGTTCAACTGCATCGCAGTCCTTCTCGGAATAGGCATGCTCTCCGAGCCGCTTGCATTTGCGTACGCAGGATGGTTGTGGGGTACAGTCCTTATCCTCTTTTTTGGTCTCGTCACCTGTTATACGTGGGTTGTCTCTCGATGTTGGATGATTTGATTTGATTCAGAAATTCAGTGCGAAACTACTCGCGCACGAGATTCTGGACGACCCCCGCCTGCGTTCGTATGCTGACATCGGCCGAAAAGCGTTTGGTCCCAAGTCGTCCCTATTGACAAACGTTCTGTTCTGCCTCGAACTTTTTTCTCTCAGGTACGTATGCACCTGTCTTCTCTGTCGTTGGCCCGACTGAGAAGATCATTCAAGTGTCGTCCTCGTCACACTATCGGCTGATTCTCTGGAGGCAGTCTGGCCCGCTTACTCCGCCAACACCTACAAGATAATTTCTCTTTTTGTGTAAACATCCTTCCTCTTCCCATTCGTTGGCATTTTGATCCTTATATCTCAACTACACAGATTGGTCCCGACGGTTTTCATGCCGTTATCTATACTTTCGTTCACCTCGCTACTGGGAATCAGCTCGACGTTGCTCGTTATCATCGTGATATTCATAGATGGTTTCTCGAAGGCAGATTCTCCGGGTAGCCTTCGGAGTCCGGCACACACGTCCATCTCTCCAGGTACTCTAGGAGAGATTGGGGTAGCACTCGGTTTGTTCATGGCCGGGGTGAGTAGTTCGTGCCGTTCAATTAATGCGGTTGCAGGGTTAAATTTCCAGCCAGTTCTCGGGCCATGTTGTTATACCCTCACTGGCTCACGACATGACAGACCCCTCACAATTCGATCATATGGTTAATCGGGCATTTGTAGGTTAGTTATTTGTCGAGGGAAAGTATACGACTGAATAGTGTCACAGTTGGCTACAACGTTGATTTATGCCATTATCGGTTACGCAGGGTACCTTATGTTTGGCAGTTCGGTGAGCGATGAGGTGTGGTTGTAGGTCCAAGTTCCAAAGTGGTTTGCCTCACCCATGCATCGCAGATAAGCAAGGATTTACTCGCCACACCTGGTTATAGTTTAGCACTAAATCAACTAGCGATGTGGTCGCTTGTTATTGCCCCTCTGTAAGACTAGTTTCTTGCTGCATCTCATGATTCCCGTAACCCAAATGTTCATCAATAGAACAAAGTTTGCTTTGAGTACCAGGCCAGTATGTGTTGCTCTCTACCGCTGATTGCGTCCCCACTGATCCATCGGTATAGCTGAACGTCATTTTGGAGAATATGCTGGGCTTAGACATCACTCCACCCGTCTCGGTGGAAGTCGGGAAGGGGTTGTCATCAGTGAACCAGCGGACATCCACAAAGCGATTTATCGTGGCCCTTGAGCGTACCATGGTCCCGGTCATGTCAATCCTGGTTTCAATTCTTATTCCGCAGTTCGGTTCACTGATGGCGTTCCTTGGTTCCTTCTCTGCTTTTGTCATCTGTGTCATTGGCCCAATATCCGCAAAAGTTGCAATGACGGGGCGGTGCGAGTGGCATGATGCAGTTCTGTTGGGCATTTCTACCTTGATGGCAATGTGGGGCACGTTCTCTGCATTTTGGACATGAGGGTTGTGGTTCACGCGCGATTGCAACTGGACGGCCAAATGTAGATGGTATGGAGCTAATAGGATGACGTAGGAGCCACCCAGCGCGATCACATACAATTTTGACGAGGTACACAAGACACCGTAGATGTACGACACAACTACTTTGCCTGCACAGAGTGTGTGATAACCTTTAACAATTCTACAGGACCGCACAGTAAGACGGTGCATTTAGGAAGACGAGAGGTGGCTCACGGGGTAACTTTACATTTTCACGGATAACAACGGACTCTATCTGGTTATCCGGATTTGGGGGGATCAAGACAAGCTGTCTATCGATGGTCCATCCCTGCTTTGAGACCCAGGATGTCAGCTTGGGCCCCGTCAGATCGACATAAGACCCAAGTCTATCTAATCCTATACGCGTGAAAGCAGCTTTGACGGCACGTGCGACCACCTCTCGAATGGCATCTTCGAAACCGACACACTCAACAGTGTAATTTTCTCTTAAAGGTTCGAGCTCTTCAGACTTGTAGAAGTTCCAGAACGCCGGGAAGCGACACTGATGCAGGAGATCATAAAGGCTGGTGATTATTGGGAGAAGAGTCGGGAGAGGATCAGGTTCATCAGTGTTGGCATTGGGCAGTCTGACATCTAGAAGGGATATGCAAAGGTTGAAATCCGGGAAAGGCTCGGCGGTTAGGGCCTTGAGAAGAATGTTGACGACCACATCCGGGTTATACAGGTCGGGGTTGAATTGGTACCTATGAGTAGTTAGCAATGTGAACACGTTACACGGCACTAAACACACAATTTCAGGATGGCCAGATTGGCGAGGCAATCGTACTCCTCGCTCCTGATTTGGTGGTAGAGATAGTCCTCCAAAATTCCGACATTGGACGGATTGTATCGATCTGAGGTCGACCAGATCACTCGGATTCCAAGGACTCGGGGTGAAACTAC
The DNA here is from genome assembly GCA_038088935.1 of Pulveroboletus aff. viridisquamosus. Classification (NCBI taxonomy): domain Eukaryota; kingdom Fungi; phylum Basidiomycota; class Agaricomycetes; order Boletales; family Boletaceae; genus Pulveroboletus; species Pulveroboletus aff. viridisquamosus. The sequence continues at coordinate 19,899 of JBBPJW010000235.1, forward strand.
ATACCAACACCCGATACAAGGTTTTCGATTAGTTCTGTCCGCGTAGAAGGTGTTAACCATTCTGCAGTTGCTGAAGCCATTTCGTCGCGCGTTCAAGCCAGATCAAAAGGGTGGTGATGCAGTGCAGGACCCCAAAACTACTGGTACCCTGCACACTCCAGACCCCGACACCGTTGCTCATCGGATATCTTCCTTCAGAGATAGCATGAATGTCGACGACGAAGCCCGGATCACATCTGCAAACTCAACGTGCACAGGCGGCGTTGAGACACACGAACGACCCAACGTCATGCCCGTAGACAACCCTCCAGAAAATGAACACCCCCCATTCGCAACTACGTCTAGAGTAGCCGTGGCGACAGAACAGGTTGTTTCGCAAGTGAGACCAAGTTATCGTGCAAGGTTTATCCTAAGCGGACACACAATGTCGATATCTGCCCTCAAGTTTAGTGCAGATGGAGGCTTGCTCGCGTCTTCTGGTGCATTTGTCACGTCCGTCCAAAATGAATCATCTGACGATGTTCTCTATCGAAGCAAGCCGCCGACAGGCTCGTCAAAGTCTGGGATACGTATACCGGCGAAATCATTAAAACATACGAGGGTCATCGTGAAGGCATCAACGACATTGCATGGTCGTCTGATGGCGACTTTCTCGCTTCTGCATCGGATGACAAAACTATTATTCTTTGGAGCATGGACCAGGTAAAATATCGCAGCGCTCTAGCTCGCTTGGGTGCTTATGCTAGTGTGTTAGGGAGAACTTGCCAAGACCCTCCAGGGTCATACCAACTTCGTGTTCTGTGTGAACTTTAACCCGAGGTCAAACCTTTTGGTCTCTGGGGGATACGATGAAACGGTACGGATCTGGGATGTGGCAAGAGGTCTGCATTTCCTCCATCGAAAAAAGAGTAGATTGGGACATTTAATGTGCGTCAGGGAGGTCCTTGAAAGTCTTGCCTGCGCATTCCGACCCGGTAACAGCTGTCAACTTCAATCACGACGGCACTCTCATAGTGTCATGTGCCATGGACGGGCTGATGTGCGTATCACAGGTTGTGTATCAGGCGGACACAGGGTGTAACACCATCTTAGCCGAATATGGGACTCAGAGTCGGGACAATGCCTCAAGACATTGGTAGACGATGATAATCCGATCTGGTCCGTGTAGACCATTGCTAGAAATATCGGTTACTGATGCTCGCTACAGTTCTCACGTCAAGTTCTCACCAAACTCCAGGTTCATCCTGGCAGCAACACAGGATTCTACCATCCGACTCTGGAACTACCAAAATTCACGTTGCGCAAAGACATACACAGGGCATACAAACCGTACATATTGTCTCTTCACATGTTTCATCACAACCAGCGGCCACTACGTGGTGAGCGGCAGTGAGGACGGCAAGGTCTACATCTGGGATTTGCAGAGTCGTGAGGTTGTGCAAGTCCTCGAAGGGCACAGGGGTAAGTGAGACTTGGTCTCGTACCAGGTGACTGGTCTGATACCCCATGGTTAGATGCAGTGCTAGCGGTGGCTGTGGGTATTATGTCCGCGTGCCTTGTGATCGCTTGCTAATGCTGCGGACAGACCCACCCCGAGAAGCCCATCATCGCCTCTGCCTCGATGGAGAAGGATCTGACGATACGGCTATGGTACGACGAGTGCTAGTGATATCTGGCGACTTGTATGGCGGTTGTCTTGTTGCACCATAGCCTACCACGAACTTTGCATGTCTTCAAAGCTCGACAGTTTTTCTCTTGCAGTGAATTTTCTAATATGACCACAGCCGATAAGGAGAACATCCTACATGCTGCGAAGTCGAGTGAAGCTATGCCAAATAGTATTCAGAAAGACAGCGGACAACGTCGCGCCTGGGAACTTGAGCGACGGCAGAACATGCGAGGCGTTTCTACAGGCATGACTCAGCAACCTTATCAAGTTCAGACTCCGCTAGGCCAACCATTATATAAACCTCCTCACCCTGCCTACTTCACCCAGCACCCTCTGATATAACCACTACATCCCTACGCAAGTCTCTGTCCCATGTCCTTGCTTTACATCACTCACTTTTGTGCAGAATGCAGATCTTTGTCAAGACCCTAACCGGAAAGACAATCACCCTCGAGGTGGAGTCCTCGGACACCATCGACAACGTCAAGGCCAAAATCCAGGACAAGGAAGGGTGGGCCACTTACCATTCACCCTGGATTATCTTCTTATGGCCTGTAGTATTCCCCCTGACCAGCAACGCCTGATCTTCGCCGGGAAACAGCTCGAGGATGGCCGTACTCTTTCTGACTACAATATTCAGAAGGAGTCGACTCTACACCTCGTGCTTCGTCTCCGTGGTGGCATGCAGATCTTTGTGAAGACATTGACTGGCAAAACGATCACCTTGGAGGTTGAGTCTTCGGACACCATCGACAATGTCAAGGCAAAGATTCAGGACAAGGAAGGTATTCCTCCTGACCAACAGCGCCTTATCTTTGCTGGCAAACAGCTCGAAGATGGTCGCACTCTGTCTGATTACAATATTCAGAAGGAGTCGACGCTCCACCTAGGTATGCCAACCAATGTCTGTCTGTATCTCTTTGGCTCTGACTCTCCGCAAAGTTCTTCGTCTCCGTGGTGGTATGCAAATCTTCGTAAAGACACTCACTGGCAAAACGATTACGCTGGAAGTGGAATCGTCGGATACTATTGATAACGTGAAAACGAAGATTCAGGACAAGGAAGGCATTCCTCCTGACCAACAGCGCCTCATCTTTGCTGGCAAACAATTGGAGGACGGTCGCACCCTTTCTGACTATAACATCCAGAAGGAGTCGACGCTTCATCTGGTACTTCGTCTCCGTGGCGGTATGCAGATCTTTGTCAAGACTCTAACGGGCAAGACCATCACATTGGAAGTGGAGTCGTCCGATACGATTGACAATGTGAAGGCGAAGATCCAGGACAAGGAGGGCATCCCTCCTGATCAACAGCGCCTCATCTTTGCTGGCAAGCAGCTCGAGGATGGACGCACACTCTCTGATTACAATATTCAGAAGGAGAGTACATTACACCTGGGTAAGCCATTGTGGTTCCTCTGAAGCTCTGATGACGACGTACTTCCCAGTCCTTCGTTTGCGTGGTGGATGCTGAGCGTCGGGGCGTTGGCATATCGCGTAGTTATAGTTGTGTCGTCGAGCGTCGTGTGATTGTAATCTGGATTTTTATGTTGGGTGAATCTCATGAGCAAACTTGGTGGCTGCGTCGCGCATGACACGTCCACACGTCATGAATGAACTCGGCATGGAGTGTAGAACGAGCCCTATACGCACACGTCACACCCTAGCTACGGTATATAGAGAAAGGCTTCCATCCTCATTTGCAGACTATCTTTTTCTCTCAGAAATGGAATGGAGCAAACGTGCGGTGATTTCAGTGTTTTACACCCCGCAGTGGTTTCTCCAGCAGCTTCAAGATGTGAGCTATCAGTCACAATCACCTGTCAGAGCCCCGCCCGGACTCCGATGCTTCCTATGTCTCTTGCGCTTTTGCGCTGTGGGGTCTGTTTCGCCCTCAATCGTGGTCCTCTTCCTCTTTTGCCCTGCGGCTGAACTAGCAGTCGAACCACTTTGGCTGCTATGGAAGGTAAGGGTGGGTTGCCTCGTACGAGGTGCCGCTTTCTTCTTCATGCTAAGAGGATTTGGACCTTTTGGAGTCCTCCTTCTGCGAGGAGGTTCAACAAACGCATTGGCTCTGATAGCGGCCAGCTCTGTCACGCTAGGCTGTGATGCCTTTTCTTCGTTCTGGACCCCCGACAATGAGTAGACACACGACCGGGTCTGAAGGGGAGACGTGCCTGTTGTTTAGCCTTCAACGTTACATCGCTCGGAGGTTCTAGAATCATCACTGCACGGTTGATGTGGACGATCGGTACCGCAGGTATCAACCGAAGTTTGACACGGAGCGATGGCGACTGGGTCGCTATGACATAGCGATGCTTATTGGAGTCGCCTGCAGAGGCGTCAAGACTGCATACACCAGTGAAAATGAGATTAGCTTTCCAACTACGCTTGCGATGCATTCTTCTCCGAGTATGGCTTCCTTGTGATTGCACTTTCTGCGTTCGAACGATTTTGCGAGATCAACTGCTGCTTGCTGCGACCTTCCCTGCAGATACAACGCATGAATACAACACTGGGTGATCACTGAGTGGCGGGCTAGTCAGGCCATCCGGGATGGGCGGCGACAGTCAAGTTTCGTACTAGGCTTGACGTCTCCTTGGAGCACGATGTTTAGTTGATGTTGCAAGTCCACCTTGGTCGCCACAGCCAGCTTGCACATTTCAGAATCAACTACGCATACAGTGAGCACGGGTCAGACTGACGAGAGCCAGACATACCCAGAGTTTGGTAAGGCTGCCGAAACCCAAACGATAGGGCGTACAGTGACATGAGCTTTCTGTATGCTTTCGCCCTCTTCTGCCTCATAGCGAGTAATGTAGCCGGAGGTTCGGAGGTTGCCCAGAAGCCAAGGGTAGTTATTTGGTCTTGTTATGTACTTGCTTCATCATCGTGTACCCACCCCGAAACAGCGTCAACATGGAACTGAAGTCGTTGAGTATACTAACGATCTTGTTCGGGTGAGTAAGACATTGCAGTCTTTGAGCAAGTGGGCGCTGGCTGATCTCGCCCAGCGCCTGTCTCTGCCTTGACCTCGTCGGACATGTGCAATGGAATGATTTGTGTCCGAGTGAGTCTGGAGTGTCCACCGGGTTCGCCGACTTCTAAGGGACTCAGATCATAGGGCTCTTGGTTCTGCCAAAGTCAACCTTGATGCAGGGAGATACTCTGCTCGCGTGACGCAGAACGGAAGCTTCTCCATGTATGCACGTATCTGAATGTCGCTGCCAGCAGCTGACTTTTGGCATGCAAGACCAGGCGTGGACCCAGGAATATATGTTCTCTCGGTCACGTCGCACGACTATGTGTTCGATCAGGTGCGCCAGCCGGTTTTCCCGTTCGTCTGCCTCACTGATCCCAGACGACTAGTTCCGCATAGATGTAGTAGACTCTACCGGCCCACCACACGTGAGGCCCCACATGCTTGGAACACCGCTGATATCTTCAACATCCATATTTTTACGGTATCCCATTGTTTTAACGCCTCGACACAAGAATAGCTACTTCAGGCCCCGCGAGTCATTCAACCTCTTGGCCATGTTCCAGAATCCAATGATGATGATCATGGCATTGACCGGGGTGATGATGCTTGGGATGCCATACATCATGGTAATTCTACTGTCTTCGATCAATGTACCCTGCTCACGCATCAAGACAGAAGAACCTGGACCCACAGACCCTCGAGGAACTTAAAAGCCAGCAGGCAAAGATTGCTAATGTTCAGAACCCGCTACGGGACGGAGATGTCAAGTCCGGGTATGTCTACGCTACCATTCCGGAGGAATATACTCATATTGAGCCAGGTTATCGGCCTTACTGGCTGCCGAAGAGGTGTCCAAAGCATCCGCGGCGAACGGAAGGTCTTCGGGGAATGGAGCAACGATACAACAACGGAAAGCTGGAAAGGGCAGTAGACGGCGATGAGGTAGAGCAAAGTATTCCAGAACACCTGGCGAGACTACGCTCTGGTATAGAACACCCACTTAATCTGAACGGACGACCAGACCACGGTCAGAGAGGGTAGTTGGGTTGGGAGTTGGTCCAGAGAGGTGGTCTCCCGCGTGAGCGTCTGGGTACTCCAGTATGCGACGGATGTCGGCATTCCTGCGTAGCGATGAGGGAGGGCAGTCCAAAACATGACATACCCTACGCATACCTTTGCTTGAATCGAGCGAGAATGGCCCGAGGATTCTGTAAGGAGGTTTGAGATGAATCCACCCCGCTCCCGGTCCTGTTGAGCAACTGAGGAAGAACTAAGACACCATGAACTATCCGGCGTACTGGTCGTCGGAGGTGGATGTCACTTCTAAAACATACATGTTGTCATTCCTGCTGGCATCTTCGCCTACATGAGCTCCTGGTGCGGGCAAAACTTTGACGCCAGTTAGGGCGAGTTGGCTGGAAGTGCTGTTGATGGTTGGTCTAGTCGAGTCGGTAGGATCGTAGTTCAACACCAGCACATGTTCGTCAGGAGACCGGGGAAGCAGCAACAGAGGAGACTCGTCGGCATAACGATACTCTATGTCGGCGTGGATGAGCACATTGCTCTGACCCGTTGGATTGTGCTGCAGAGACGAGTGGGCGACGAGGATGTAATATGGTGGGTCAGACATCGCGACAGAACAGCAACCGCGGGCTGAAGCACGCAATGTATCGCACATATTCAAGACTGCTCTTCTGGGTTTCGGAGGCTGGTTACGCTCTGATAACCCTCATCGTAGCTTGCTTTCTCGCCATTTCTTGCTTCGCGCTCCTTGAACAAGCTGTTCGAACTGCACCCCATTACTGGACCAACAATTGGGACATCGTCACCATCGGCGCAACATACTGCCTGGTGGTCAGTGCCCACACTTTTCTTCAACGACGCTGATCTTCAATGTCGCTCGACAGCTTCTGCTAAGTATCGCGTTTTGCACGAAGCGTCGCATCGCCGTCCGCAGGAGGCTGCAGCGGATATCGAAAACACACTGTGGGATCAACAAAGATGATCTCCCAAAGGCAGGTCCTGTCGGTAGTCCATGTTTTGTACGCTTCACGTTTCATCCAGGCAGTCCACGAGTATATTTCTCAAGAGTTTGCGCGCTCCTGCTTGATCTCTTACGAGTGTCAACCGGGGGAAATGACGCACCCTGGTTGGGGTATACCTGGCACTGAGCACGGCGGCACCCGCTTTCGACGGAGCTTGCTCGATACCATCGCTGATATTGGTCTGCATTGACACTTGTCAAAGCGAGTTGGCCTGTCTAACTGGCATGCAGATGCTCGAGCACACCTCGTCATACCTAACCTCCCTCCTTTGAAGCCCCACTCTCGCATGATATATCACTTTCGATTTATTCTCCCTCTTTTACCCAAGGATGACGAGGGGCTGACCTCCTTGCATTATTACGATTCTGTTATACAGCTAGCTCGCACCTCAACCAGAGAACCTACCGAGAGTGAGTTCACACTTGGGTTGCGAGCCGCTGACGAGATCCGTAGGATGTATGGCTTTCTTCTTATTGTTGGTTGTGAATTCACCATACGTGGTTTCAGCTTGAACGAATGTCGCATCGAAATGCTCGAAGAGTCTAGGACACAACTGAATGTGTCTCCCCAGACAACAGTCAAATCGTAGCTGTCCTTGACATTTAAACAAACCCTTTTACACTCGGTAATCGTTGTGCTCCCGTCTAATGCCAGCCTTTGGCGTACAACTCTTTCTGGAACTCCATACGCCATAACTAGCAGGTGTAATGTCCGATTTTTTAAACCGTCCTCCATGGCTCCATTACCGTCCTGCTTGTTGCCGCTGCTCCTAGCGACAAAAGCAGCTCGAGAGAACTACACGGCGGAGTGGAGGTCATCTACCCTCGGGTTATTACCGCCGAGAAATGTTGTGTCAGGCAGCAAACTCGCACGTTTTTCTGAGGCGGACTACTCCAGATTGCTTCAGTGAGACCTGGGTTGCTAGGAGGAAACCCGTCTGTGTGGCTTTCTTGAAAAATCAAGGGAATGAGTCCGCCATTGGTAAACTTTGAGCCGTAGACCGCCTTGGACGGAGTCGCATCTGGCTGAGAAAAGTAACGAAAAGTAACGCTCAAGTGCGTCTTGCCTTGGAAGAGTACGGGTCGATTGTATATGAGCATTAGACAATGCGACTCACGATGTTGGACAACGTCCGCTGCAACGGAGTCCGTCTGCGACCCGGCCGATCCTTGCAGAGAGAGGCATAGCCCGTAAATCTTTGTAATGAATTCCGAGTTTCACTGGACTCATTCAGTGCCGGTGTAGCTTTAACCTCCAGCGACTATAGTGCGGAATGTACTCTTTCGATCCTCGCTCGACTGCTATTGCTTCACGGATGTGTGGAAGGTATCAATACATGACGTTCGAGAATGAAGGCGTAGAGTTTCCCCCCTCTTTGATGTTGATGACTATATTCTTGATATCATCTGGAACATACCAAAGTCCACGTCTACCTCGAGAAGATCGATACTTTCTTCATGAGTTTACACGGAAGCTCGCATTGCGAGCGAGGGCACCAGGGTCTAAACAGACTGCGAGCAGGTCAACAAGACTAGCACTGGCGTGGCGCTTGGAGCTGGGGAGCGAGGCCGACGGATGGTGAGCAGTGGACGAGGAGAATATTTTTAATATTGTTTAAGTGCCACGTCTACTCTACCATGTCTATGCGACGGCCATCAACTAAAAACGCAGCCAGCTTGGGAACACGTCTAATCAGAACACGAAGACCTGTGAACTGTCGGTCAGTTGATTAGCGTCGCTACCACAGAGCACCTGCCTGGTCCTCAAGCTTGCTAACTGCACGAGGGGCCGGATAGTTGAGTTCGGCAAGGTGCTTCCTACAGGGCGAGAAAAGCAGTGAGAGAATCGCAAGACGTACGTTGCATGCACACATACTTCATTGCTGTCATCATCGGCGATGGGCCTGGTGGAATGTCCACATTAGTAGTTTAGTGGACAACGTGAGTTTTTACGTACCACACATGAGAACTTTGATATCGCTACTGGAGCAAGGGATGTATTTTTCGATCTGTTCCTTGGAGACGAAGCCCACGCCACCAGTCCAACTCTCCGGGGGGTTATTAAGGACGTAATAGGCCGTGAAGCGGTAGGGATGTTTGGCAGCAAGGTCATCGAGTTCCTTCTTAAGGAGAATGTCGTCGATGCTTACGTTGGCATAGATGAGAGAGAGCTTTGTCTTGTCGGCAGGGTTCTTAAGTGCAGCTCTGATGATTTGAAGCATTGGCGTTATACCAGTACCGCCGGCAATCATACCAATGTGGCGCGATAGTATAGGGGAATAGTTGAAGGAACCCTTAGGACCACGAACCTTGATCTTGTCACCAGTCTTGAGTAAGGAGATATATCGAGAAATGTTGCCCTTCTCGTAGGACTGCGCGAAGTCAAGTTTGCTTGGGAAGGGCAAGCAGCAGAAAGAGTAGGAGATACCTTGATCAGAAGGTCAAAGTATCCCAGATCGTCATCGCTGCTTGTGGGAGTGTAACTGCGAATGATTTCCTTGCCATTTATCTCGGCCGAAATGGAGATGTGCTGGCCAATGGGTAGACCGAGGACATCGTCTGCACGAGGTAATGAAAAGCGGTATCTGGAGAAAGAAGGTGAACATGAAAGCGATGGACGGGGGAGCAAGAAACGGACATGGCGGTATTGGGAGAGACGACGAATTTCTCCTTGAGGATGAATTGCTGGAATTCCTTTGGGCTAAGCACTGGGATGCGTTCTACACGGAAGGGGTGAAAATAGAACAAAGGGAAAGTAGAAAGACAGACTGGCAGTGAACTTGACGTAGATGAGCACGCTGCTGGCGACGGTGAGAGCCAAAGCGATGAGCTGAGTATAGGCGGTGTTAATGAGCATGGTGGACTTGTGGTCGAGGCCGATGAGGATGAGACGGGAGATATCGTGGCCTGCGGCGGCGAGCCTTGCGGAGACAAAGTACGAGGCGACGACGAGGACGGTGAAGGTGAAGAGGGAGGAGAGCACGAAAAGAGCCTGTAATTGGTTCATGGACAAGGACAACCCGTCGACTTCCGACTAACAATCCCAAACACTCACATTTTCTCTCTTCCTCCTGCTCCTCCTGCTCCTCCTTTTCCTCCCTCTTACACCAATTCACTGTATTTTTCTTTTCTTTTTCGTTCTTCTTCTCCCGGTGAGATTTGGCATCCACGCTGGTCGTGGTATTCATATCCAATCGACACGTATCATTATGGACCAGCGCATGTCCTCCAGACGCGGCCCCCCCACAGCCCTCCGCGTTGTCCCTCCTGACCCATCCTCCCTTATAGTCCTTGGCTCTTCCTCCCCCTCTCCATCTACCTCTCCATCTACTCCCCCCCATTCCTCCTCTGCTCCTCACTCCCTCTCACATAAGCCCCGCTCAATCCGAAACATGAAAAACCTCTCCATCAACGTCCCTTCCTCCAATACCTCTTCCCTCTCCCTCCAATCTCCTGCTGAGCTGCCTCCCTCTGTCATTGTTCCAAATCCACCTCTTTGTCCCCGTCGTCCTTCCGTCCTCTCTCTACCGAATCCTTCCTTATCGTCCGTAATCCACAGGCAGGACGAGGACGGCTCTCCCTCCATCCCTTACTCCACCGGCCCTATTCAGATTCTCCCCGGCATCTGGCTTGGCTCTGAAGACAATGCCCGCGACTGGCCTGCCCTCCGCAACCGTGGCATCTCTGCCATTCTCAACGTTGCCAAGGAAGTCGTCTCTCCCTTTGACTCTGCCCACCCGCAACCCCTTCGCCCCTTCGCCTCCGCGCCAGTCTCCATCTTCCATCCAAAACCCTCTACTTCCACATACTACCCTCCCCATCCCTCTTCTGGTCGTCCCGCCATGCACTACCTCAAGCTCAACTGGTCCCATGGGCAGCGCGATCTCGTCACAGATGGATTTCCCACTGCCATGGCGTTCATCGACGCAACCCTTCGACGCAACCAAGGCATCCTTATCCAGTGCGTGTTTATCTCTCCGCAGACGCCCCCCCTCTCATTCCCGTCTCAGCTGTCAATGTGGTGTATCTCGCTCGGCAACCTTGATGATCGCCCTTGTTATGCGGGCTGCTGTAACCCGGTCGCCCAACGTCCCTTCCGACGTCTGGGACCTCAAAGGTATGCAGGCTGCGTACTCTTTTGTCAAGGACAAGAGTAGACATGTGGGTCCCAACATGTCGTAAGCATACATGTTTTCTTCATTGTTCTTCTGTTTCATTTCCATTTTCCTCATAGCCTCATTTACCAATTGCTCGACTATGAAAAGGCTCTCCAGGGTGGTGGTACTTCCCCTATATCGTCAGATCATACTTCATCTGCCAATGAAGAAGACAAGGAGTGGGGCCGTCGCCGGAACGCATTTGCTCAGGAAGAGAGCGATGCCGATGCCATACAACAGGAGGCAAAGGTTCTTGATCGTGTCATGGAAGAGCGTGTCATCGCTCGCAAACCGTCCAACTCTTCCGTCAGTTCGGGAATGGCTATGGGTTCTGTGCGGAGGTACAGATACGGTCGAAAACGTACCGGTTCCATTGCCAGTATACACACTGCTGGCAGCGTATTGAGTGAGGATCTTGTTGAGGCGGATGAAGAACCCGAGCTCTTGGGTGTTGGCGGTGCTTTTGACGATGCCCTTGAATTACGCCGAAGCCCATCTTTGTCTAGTGAATCCCCTGGTTCTCCCATCGACACTAATGCCCAAGCCCACTCCCTCAAGTCTCCCGATACTGATCCCCGTGCACACGCCTCTGCGCTACCTTCTGCGCCAGCCTCCAAGCACTCCTTCAGCACTTCACGACCTCCTACCAACCTCAATTTCAAAATTGCTCCTGGAAAGGGCAAACGACGGCCCCTTCCTCTGGGGACACTCCCTCCCGTTCCATCTTCCCCCGTCACCCCGATTGCTGCGCAGGATAGTAGGCTGTCACCTCGGCGTTGGAAACAGCTATCACGAAAGCAGACCCCACCGCCGCTCAAACTCCAAGGCGAACCTAGTAGCATCGTGTTTCCAACCAACACTCCACCCTCAAAACACTCCGTCTCCGCACTACCGTCGCAGACTTTGTTTGTCTTTCCTCCGTCTCCGACCGTCACGGCCTCAACTACCATGCGTACACCCGCCACCATGACCGTCACGTCCAAAGTGGATAACATTAGTTATCCGTTTCCGTCTCAAGCTACGCCCCGTGTGGCAACCTCGCGCTCTCATGGTCGCACACGATCGTTCATTGGACTAGGCACTGCGGTGGTCCCTACCACAGCTTACTCACGTGTTGATGCACGAGGTTGGGTTGGGCTAGAGTAAACTGGCCTCAACCATAAATGCTTGTTGGCAATGCCCATCCCACAAGTCATGTCAACACGGTGTTACCTCACGGGTGTTGTGTGGTTATGCCCATCACCCCTGTACTATGCAAGTATTTCGCATGCTTCTACTCCCCATGTTGTGCTTGTGTTGTCTTGGACTCGTCTCTTTCTCCTTCTGTTCTCCTTAATTCGAACCAGTTGACTGCAACATTCATGTCTTGTAACAATAGGTCTCGTGTGAGTGTAACGTACTCGCATTGCTGTTTGTTTTTCCAATAAAACCGTGACTATGCCTTATCCGAAAAGTTTGCCCACACTGTTCTTCACGGCGCTGGTGAAGAGTTGTCCACCAAGACCACCTATCCCCGTGGTCCAACTTGAGCCTACAACACTATTCGCCCATCGCTGCTTCGCGTCCCTATCGCTAGATGGCACTGCTGTGAGTTGAAATGCAAGTCCATATGTGATCATCCCTCACGCGTATGTGAAGCCCACGACATTGATGGCATTAAACACCAACGCAAGCATCACAATCGGTACAAAGCTGACCAATGGTGAATACTGATCGGAAATGGCGGGCGTGCGCGGTTACTCACGCAAGATTGAACTTGATGATAGATACTATCAATAAGAGCAACCAGAAGGCTGGGAAGGTGTAGAGAGCAATCTGACGAGGTAATCATGCATCTCCATTCGTCTTTTAATCGCTCTCAAAGGACGCACCCAGAACATTCTGTCGTACGGAGTCCATTTGACGTGAATAGAACAATGACCGACGGTCCCACCCACCTGGAATCCACTGGGTTTGCTGGCTGGGAGGGCTAGCATGAATTAGACGGGGAAGCCGGAATGCTGTGGTTACTTACGTCCCTACTCTCGAATACCCAGTAGCTTTCCCCATCTTCGTCGACCTGCACACATATATGCATATGTTAGCCAATGCATGGCGAATGCAAGAGATCGCACTTGGTTCCAGAACCGCAGTCCGACCAACGTGCGGCCGGCGACATTCTTGAAGGTTTATTGATTATGTGAAGAGTATATGAGCGAACGGACCGCGCATACCCTGCAGTTCCAGAAATCCATAGCGAGCAACACGACCACCGCGACCGTCTGGACCGAGGGACACCGCATAAGATGGGCTGAAAGAGGAATAGAGGGTACACGTACGGAGAGCACATAGTTGTCGGTGAAGAGCCCACAAAGGATGTAAACGGCGATAGCAGCGACACGGAAGAAATACAAGCAGAAGAGTGCAACTGGGTGTGCAGACTAGAGCGTGGTCAGAACCATCAGCGAGAGAGGATAGTGTATCGACCTGTTTCAATACGCCAGCGATGCCTATGACAAGCTCAGTGAAAGAAGAGGACAACAAGGGAGCACTTACCGGACTCCGCATCATTTAGGGTTGTGGCAGGGGGTGACCCATGAACGTTTCCAGGTGCATTCTCCAGGGGGAGGACGTCGGGCTCGATGGTGTGCAAGAGGGGCTCGCGGGTGCCCATGTGAGAGGCGGATAACGACTGGCTTCGGCTAATGCAAGGTCTTCTTTTTGTTTGCGGGTGCGCTCTTTGTCTTTACCATTTTAGAGCACGACGAACACGACGAGGACGCCCTCGTCACCCGTTCCCTTCTTGTTTTTCTCTTCCCTCCTACACTCGTTCATTTTCACCTATGCTTCACCTTTCCACAGATCGTCTTGCCGGCCTTGACACCATGATCTTGAGGATCACCGCCTCCCCAAAAGTACCTACGCTCATCCCTAATCACACTCTCCACCATGACACGTACATCCCCGTCAGGAAGCTCAAGAAACATGGACCACACCAGGAAACACGTCCTCCCTTACTCGACAAGACCCCTTCGAATAATCTCGTATGTAATTCGACCACACCACTCCCCCCGCCTGCTCATCTCCTCCTTTAGGCTCCCCGCCCACCTCATCCTACGAGTTCTATGCTCTTGCACACCCTTTCCACCACGGGCGAGGTCATGCTCTTTTGCAATGACCCGTCTTCTCCACGTGTCCTGTGCTCATCCGATATACCCTCCTTCCGTCCCCTCCCTCCTCTTCCCTTGGCTTCGACTCTCCAGCTACCGTCGTTCCTCAAAATTTCTACTCAGTCCCGCACTTCCCTTGCAGATCCACTTCACCATTCGACTACCTCTCTTCCTCCCTCCCTCCCCTTTCGCGTCTCCTCCCCATTATGTCACGCGGTCCTTCGTAAAACAAAGAACAACAAGGCGTTTGAGGGTCCCCAATGGATCCCGGCCTTCCACCATCCTAACAGTCCTTATGTCCCTTGGCCGTCCCCTGTCAGACGGCGCATTCTTCCCCCACCTTCTCCCCTCCCTCCGTCGCCTGTCTGTCCCTGTTCCCCATGCTTCCGTTCCGGTGCTGTCGCGCCAGAACCTTGGGTATCATTTTCATTCTTACAACCTCCCAAAAAATCAAGAAAGTCGAGGATTTCTAACTCCTGGAAGAGTTTCAAGAATTCTATTAAGAAGCGTGTAAAAACCGCCGCTGGCCAGCTCGGGAAATCTGGGATGTCCTTCAGAACGCTATGCACCAGTTCAGATATGCTATGCTCCTACGATGACATCAACACCACCGCTGCTGTGCCTCACTCTACTTCTGATGCTGTACGATCGACCCTCCCAAAGGAATGCAGCAGAGGTTCTCGTGATTCCCTGGCGTCGTTCGTGTCGTCCGACTCCAGGACACTGGCAGCCTGGCTCGCAGAGCGACATGCCAGCGCTTCCGGTCTTGCTGACAATGCGCCCAGGGAGATGTCTGTGGAAGAGTACGAACTGATCGGCAGCTGGCTCGATCTCCGTCATTGCGACGGAGGATGGGTGTGTGGCATCCACGATTGCGACATGCACGCTGCTAGTGGGTCCCCATATACAGCGAGCGAGTATCCAGCTGGGCTGCGTATGGCGATGCCATTCGATGACACGGACACGCTGCCATTAACGCACCCATCGCCTACAGTACCCGCTTTACCCTTCTCCCCCGGCTCATTCTGTACACCGCTACGACTGCGCTATCCATCTGGTGACGTCCATTCCGCACAGGAAGCGGAGCCAGCCAACTTGAAGAATGCAGAGCGATGCCTGACCAGACGTCGCGAGCCGAGCATGCCTGGCGGATGGACGTTTGACTAGTCAGTCGCCATGGGCCACCGCAAGTAAACTAGGACGTGCTATTATTTTTAACTGTAACATCGGACATGTAGATCATTGGAGCAGTGTACTTTACGTGTATAGGACCTGTAGTTGAATGGCAGTCGCTTTGACCAAGACAAGCGTGGTCGCCAGCGAGACAGCATTGTCTAGAAAAGGCAAGTGTTGAGGATGGGACCAGCAGGGAGACGCTTTGACATGGATCCGGTATAAGGAGAGTACGGCGTCGACGATGCTCGTCCACTTCACCCTCGACCGCGGTAATGTCCTCAGCTATCCACCCAGTTCCCGGCTCCAGCAGCCTCCTCCCAACCGATCTCTGCGTCCCCCCATGCCTCGATACCTCGTCCGAATTCTTCCAGGTCCTCACAGCACCCTACAGTTCGCCCGCAGAGGTCGTCCCTCTTTTGCACCGTGCACAACCTCGTTTCGACCATGTTGCGAAATGTCGCGCCACTATCAACTGGACCTCAGCTGTGTCCACCGAGGCGGCCCTTCCCCCTTCCCCCTCCCTTGCGCCAGCCAGTCCTCAATCAGCGAGTCAGCGTCATCAGCCTGTCTATAAGCCCCACGGCCGCTGGGCTTGGACACATGGCCTCCCACTCAACGACCCAAAGCAGCTTCTATCCTTGCGAAGTAGGCACTTTTTCGACATGTTCACACGTCGTACTCATCTACTGCTAGAGGGCGCTCAATGCACTGCCTCCATTGACAGCGGGACTGTCGCCCACCAAGAGATCAAGTATATTTGTAGAAAGTAAGCGTTCCAAGTGTCGTGACCCCCCTACAGACACTGAGGCGCAACTCAGGTGGAAACAGAGCAAACAGGGCGAGTGGCATGGTTTCTACTCAGAGGTGAGTCCCCTCCACTCAACATCAAGTTCTCGGTTGACTACCCCTTTCGGTAGCTTGCTCTGTACAAATCGGAGCAGTATCTCCGGCCCCTTCAGGGAGATGTCGTTCCCCATATCATTGGTGTCCATGTCATGCCCGAAGCTGTCAGCGTGACCATGGAACTGCCACACTCATCGTTCTGGATAGAGTCCTCCCAGAGCATGCCGCATGCGTTGAAGGAGAGGGTGATAGTCGCATTCGAGAAGATCCATGCACAGGGGGTCCTTCACGGCGATCCCGAGTTACGGCATATGCTCATTGGTGCGGACGGCAGGGTGATGATCATCGATTTCGGGATGAGTAGGTCAGTCAGGGAACATGCATCTGTTGGCATCGAGAGAGCAGAGCCAGAGGAGTTCAGGTTAGAAATGCGCAAGGTCAAATACAAACTCGACTACATGGAAGCACGGAAGAAGGAGGGGGACAAGGTCGATGATTACCTCCGTCGAGTCCGGAGAAACAGAAAAATATCGGAGCTGTGGAAACGCCGTGCCAAAGGGGAGCGCGTGGGTCCAATCCCGCAGTACGAAGACGACCCAGAAGAATATGAACTGGACCCTCCTGTGAATGCCCAGGATTTTCAGGAAGATTGGATTACGGCCTCTGACGACACCCCGATGCGGGTTGTCGTTCCTGGCCAGACAACTGAACAGGTCGCAAACCAGGTGCAGGCACTCCTCTGGAAACTGGAAGAGATATGCTCGAGTTCTTCGTCTCCCTCTGCGCCGAGGCCTGAATCTCCATGTTCTTCGCCAACAAGACATGGTCCTCTTCAGGAAAACGTCGAAGACGCATTCTTGCGGTATCCGCTGCTGTCTCCCACACCCGGTAGTATTTATGCCACGGATGAGAACCGCTCTGAGTTGTCCCGGGCTCACACGGCACGTTGTCTCAAGAGGCGTCAGCCGAGACATGCCACGGCAACGGAAGATGACCTCTTCCCCCTCTTGGCGAGACATGTCGAGAATACGTCCATGCGGCGTGGCTACATTCGCCACAAGCACGTCAAGAACACGTATATCTCGTCGCTGTCAAGTGATCCGAGCACCACAGGCACATTCCCCAGTTCGCTTGACGTCCCCGAGAATCCGAGACGCCTCAAGCCAGAGGAATACCGGAAGATACAGGAGCTGAGGCGTCAGGCAATGCTGCAGTACTCGAGGGCACCCAAGGGTATCTTGAAGAGGAGACGAGACGACGACGGCGATGTTGTTGATTTGAACGATCCGGTGACCGCTGCAGCCCGCCCACCTTGCAAGAGGCTTCGTTTCGCCCAGCAGCCAGTCCCTGCATCCTGCAGGCCATTCCCCGACTCGACATGCGGTCGACGGCCACGTATTGCCGTGTATTCCCGGGCTTACAGGCGCCTTATGGCTCCCAGTGCCCGACCGGAGTTGATTGATTTTACGCTCCCGTCGCTCCGAACGCTCTCTACGCTTGTCGGATCGTTGATGCCCTGGGTCCGCTGCCAATGATAGGGAGATGGAAACACGTGGTTCTGCACTAGTCAGTCTGTAACGCGCTCGTTGTGGATTTCTTATCGCTTTCGACTGTACCTGTTGTATATTTGACGAATGATGGTGGCCACTTGACCTGTCACAAGCGGAGGTGTCTGTGGAGCCGCTAGGTCCCTCGAAGGGATGTCCACCTCAGTCTGGAGGACGGTCCATCCGGCAGCCATCCAGTTACCTGGTCATCATCAGGTGATGGAGACGAGATGATGGCGGTGGGGCACAGCCTATGCCCCCACAGGGGTCGCAACTGCGCGCCCTGGTCTGTTATGTTAGCCCTCGGCTACGGTCAGCGGTGTCTTCCGACTGACAGAGCGCTCACAATGTTTCGCAGCCATGACAAGCAGAGGGAATTCCCTTATAGCCATGCAGCAATGCTCCCCGGCTGTTTGGGCGGCTCATCCGTCCTGCTGTCTCCTGTGACGGCCACTATCATGCTTACGGGCGGCGGAGCAACGGTCTATTCCAGGGTCAGGTCCCTCCACTGGATATTTCCGTATTTACCACCCTTTCCTCAGGCTGCCAGCACTGCCATGCTGCTCTCGCTACTTATAATCTTGGCATGGGTCGAGCGTACACTCTCCCTTCTCCCTTCTCCGTCTGCTTAGGGATGTCGACCGAGAAGAATGGCAAGTCTTTTGATGGCTCCCTCCAAGACGAAGAGTTCGCTACCTCTCATCAACCGCACACGCTTCGTAGACAGCTCAAGAATCGTCATGTAGCCATGATCAGGTACATCCCCGTGACTATCGTCCTCTGTTGTCATCGTCATATCTACGCAGTATTGGTGGTGTCATTGGTACTGGCCTTTTCGTCGGGACTGCCACCGCCCTTAAGAATGGTGGACCAGTGGGTCTTTTGCTCGGCTATACAATCATGGGCACGATTGTGCTCGCAGTCATGGTGGGTCCCTTCTTCTTTGCAGACATTTGGCTACAATAGCCCTCAAGGTGTCCCTGGGCGAAATGATCGCGTACTTGCCCATTGCTGGTGGTCATATCAAACTTTCGGAACGGTTCGTGAATCCTGCGTTGTCTTTCGCGATGGGTTGGAATTATTGGTATAACTGGACGATCATCGGTATATTCGATTGCCTTCTTAACTTCTTCGTCTGACATCTCTTCCCCAGCCCCCGGTGAATATGCTCGCGATTACTCCATGGTGAAACCTCATAAGAATATCTTCCAGCCGAGTTGTCCGCTGCCGCCCTCCTGATAAATTATTGGCACCCAGGTGTCAATAATGCAGTCTGGGTGGCAGTGTGTATCGTCGTCGTCGTCACTATCAACATGTTGGGCGCAGGTGCCTATGGAGAGGCCGAGTTCTACTTTGCGTGGGTAATGCCAATCTTGTCTGTCCACACTTACAGATGTATTCTCCAGTTCTATCAAGGTGCTCACAATCACAGGTCTTATTATACTCGGTATTGTCATTGACCTTGGGGGTGGCCCTAACCATGACCGAATCGGTTTCCGCTACTGGAAGAACCCAGGTCCTTTTGCACAATACGCGGGGATATCCGGCTCAAAGGGCCAGTTCCTCGGGTGGTGGGCCGTCCTTGATCAGGCTGCTTTCTCCTTCATTGGCACTGAGATCGTCGCTGTAAGTTGGATCTCTTTATCCCCTTTCTTCGTGCTCACTTTCTCAGATTGCTGCCGGCGAGACCAAGAACCCGCGTCGTAACCTCCCCAGGGCAATTCGCCGGGTATATATTCGCATTCTCTTATTCTATATCCTCGGCACTTTTGTGATCAGCCTGCTTGTTCCGTTCACCAACAATCAATTGGTGCTCGAAAGTGGAACCGCAGCCTCGCCATTCGTCATCGCGATCCAAACTGCTGGAATCAAAACTCTGCCATCGGTGAGCGACAATGTAACCTAACTTGTCACAAAAAATTCATTGTAGGACAGATTATCAATGCATGCTTATTGACTTCAGCATGGTCGGCCGCGTCCAGTGATCTGTATACGTCCTCGCGCGCGCTCTGTGCGTTGTACGCTATTTCCTCAACTGCATCGGCTGACCCATCTATTTGAATGAGCAGATGGCTTGGCTGTGGTTGGCAATGCACCAAGATTTTTTGCGAAAACTTCCAAGTCTGGTCTCCCTTATGTTTCTGTCATCTTCTGTGCATTGTTCACTCTACTCGCCTTCATGGCTGTATCCACCAGTGCCGGACAGGTCTTTCAGTGGTTTTCCAATATGACATCCGTCGCTGGCCTCATGACCTGGTTTGGCATCTGTGTAACCTACATTCGCTTCTATAGTGGGTTGAAGGTTCAAGGCATCGAGCGTACGACCCTTCCATACTATACTCACCTTCAGCCATACGCCGCATGGTACGGGGCTATCGGGACCTTCATCATCTGTCTGGTTCGTCCGTTGTCCTCCATTTTAATATGTAGCTCTGATAATACGCTAGTTCAATGGCTGGAGCGTGTTCCTCAGGGGTAACTGGAGCACCGCAACCTTCGTCACTAGCTATCTTCCTTTCATCCTCTTCCCTCTTCTATACCTCGGAGCCAGATTCTTGCGCCCCCTCCCACCCGTCAAGCCGGAAGACATGGATTTCGTGTCTGATATTGCACAGATCGAAGCTGACGAAGTCCCAGAAAGCCCACCCAAAAACAAGATGGATGCCTTCTGGCGATGGCTGGTGAGTCTCGCGGCG
Source organism: Pulveroboletus aff. viridisquamosus (assembly GCA_038088935.1). Taxonomy (NCBI): domain Eukaryota; kingdom Fungi; phylum Basidiomycota; class Agaricomycetes; order Boletales; family Boletaceae; genus Pulveroboletus; species Pulveroboletus aff. viridisquamosus. The sequence goes on from JBBPJW010000235.1 coordinate 40,162, forward strand.
TTGTCAACTTTTGCACCCACGTCTCACATTTTGACCAAGATGTAAAGTCTTCCGGAACATACGTTTGCAAGTCACACTTCACCAATGTCTTCCTCCTAGTGTTGCACATACCCGTGTTGGCCTCTTACGATTGGAACTCAGATTTACAATGTTGTTTGACCTTAGTGGGCGTAAAAATACCTGTATTCGTTTCTTAAGCTGTTACTACTTTACCTGACTGACGAAATGAAAGAAACGATGTGGCTGATACAGTGGAAAGATGACAAATAACGGGATGCAAGTGAACTTAATGAACGGATATATGCGTGGCCGACCTAGACCCTTCCGAGTCACGCTCAAGCGTGAAAGACTGCATGAATGAGTGTTTGTTTTCTATCCTTTGGATGAAGGGATATGAAGGTTGATAGCTAGACTCTGAATATTAGCCATGCAGTTGTTCAAGTCGGACTCCCGTTACCTCTAAACCAATTCAGAGCTTCCGATGCTGAGGGCGCGTCAAAGTAGAGAATAGCCTTGTTGTCGACGATCCGCAACGCTGTTATTAAATCAAGAATTAGCTCGTTCTCCACCTTCAACTCGCGTGGGTCTTACCGTTGCCGTGTACAATACTCGCCGGTTGAGGTAGGGTTTGCATACGAAGAACTGCCCAGAGGTCTACCGAGGACATGGGGTCTCTGCCCTCGCTTGGATCACGACAAAGAACCAAAAGGTCATTGCAAAGAATACCCGTGAGGGGTCGAGGAGTCAATTCAGGGGCGAGACAGTCGACCTGCACAGCAGAGACACCCCCCTGAGCGTTGACGGTTTCAAATGATACGAGAGTCTTGCGGACGACGCGAGTCAACATTAGTGGCCCGTCCATGATGAGACGTCTTTCCAAGAGTCATTAGCAATAAAGCGATGGTGACGATGGGACCTACCGATGAGGTTGAACTAGAGGGCTGGGGAACTTGCCTCGAATCCTGCTTTGCCATTGTACGAGCTTCCGTCGAGTTTCAGACTCCCGCTTCCCTTCGTTCATGTTGTTCGCCAGCAACGATATTTCAGCCAGTGCTCTATCGAGTGCGTCATCCATGAATGAATAACTAGGTGGGGTACTTCGGATCAGCTCTTCGAGCTATAAGAGAATTAACGTTTGGTAGAGGCGCAAGAACACTCGCGACTCACAAGTAATCGATATCGGGGTATCCGTTGAACAGGCAGGAGAAGATAACCCTCCATGTTGAGTTGCGAGTGACGAGGATTTAAGCGGCATCGTTTGAGGAATGTCTTGATGCGCTTCCGTTGGCCAGAGGTGAGGTTAGCCATCGAATCGTTCGTAGAGCTCGGAAGGGAAACGGCAGTGTTGGAAACGCCAATGCCGGAGGGCGACAAGGCAGGTGATCCTGCACTGGTGTTTCCCGTCGGGGCCCTGTCAGTTGTCCAATACTTGACTCGTTGTACAGAGTTGTCAAAGTTGCTTAGGATAAATCAGCAAACGTATCGCACAATGACAGACAAGCATACTTGATGTACGAGGAATACATCTTCATAAATGCAGCATGCTTCAAAAAAATGCCTGCAACCCCTCTTGTTACCTCAGTCGAGAGTTGACCATCTGCATCGAGTTCTTCAGCCTCAGACGGATGCTTTACCAAAGGTGCTGCAGCTGCTTCAAGAGCAGGAAGAAAGCTCTCTTTATGGAACGAAAACAGGGGTTCGATACCATTGAAGACAACCTTCCGCTCCGATGCGGGGATGATAGTTTCTTTGCTAGAACCAACACCACTGATGAGATTGACCGAGGCAGCACTAGGCTTCACGTAAATGTCGACCAGTTCTTGCAGTCCCCTCACATAAGTCCTTTCAGTCCTTTCCGAGATGTTAGCCTCACTTTCAATTTATCGAACTGAACGTACTCTATTATCTCTCGAATGACGAGGGCCCGCTTCCCCTTGTCGTCCTTATATTTTCGCTCCTCTGAAGAGCCACTGCTATCGGTAGTCACGACACTAATGGTCTGCGAAGTCGTCCCACTCCTCAATCCTGTCATGACCTCCGATGATCGAAGTTGGCCAGATAGCGAAGCTGCCCAAGAAGCCGTACCTTCAGAGTTCACTCTCTCTATGATAGTAGGTCTTCGAGAACGTGAAGGGCTGGGGGAATTCTCCGGCAGTCCTCCATAAATCGATAGAGTGGTACCCTGAGAGAGGTTTAAATCATTCATGTCCCTGAGATACGCCATTACGGAGCGCAAGGCACGCGTATATGCTTCTCTTGTTCTCTCTTCTTCCCTGCGTGCAACAAAATCGACTCCATCAACAGCTGAACTGAGACGCAGACCAGCTGCTGAATTATCCATTTCGCAGTCTCCGGTGGGCGAGGCTTCCGGTATAGAATGTGTTGGAGAAGGAATGGCCAAGTTTGCCACCGGCAGAAAACTCGTGCGCCTAGAGACTCGTGGAGAAGGCATGGCAGCGAGGGTGCTGGATGGACCCGGTGACTCCGAGGAAGGTATACTTGCAGAGATCACCATATCTTCCCCGTTTGTAGGGGGAGACAGGGAGCCGCTTGGAGTGGAATTAGGTATCGGTCCTAAGGATCCGCTTGTTGAGAATCGGACATCAATCTGCGGTAAAGTATACGATGGTAGCTGTGGGTTCCCGGATATACTACCAGCAATGACCTCAGGGCGTAAAATATGACCAAGAGATATGTTCGGCCGAGAGACAGCAGGAGAGTCGACTCTCATCTTCCCCATTGACATCTTCTTCAAGAATCCCCAGCGTCCTCGAGAGGCTGCCTGGTGGTCTACTACTGGACTGGGCATCCCATGAACCTGGTGAGGTTGTACAAGACGAGGCGGTGAAGTAGGAGGAGAAGGAAGAGAAGAAATTGCCGATTTTGCAGCGTCGATCTCGCTGCCCTGCCAAGTGACATCAAAAAGGCTCTTTGAGTGGGTCGGCCGAGAGTAACTGCGAGTAGGTGTAAGAGCTGAGACACCCAAGCTTGCATAACGCTTAGAAAGGGTAAGCGGATCTGACTCGGGAGATTCTCCAGCGGTGCTGAGTAGGTTGGAACTGGAAGCTGAGCCAGAATAGGATACCATGGGTG
>JBBPJW010000236.1:0-43049 GCA_038088935.1 Pulveroboletus aff. viridisquamosus
CTTTGCGAGGATGGCCTGTGTCCGAGCACGCCGTGCTGCGCGGGGTGCTTGCGCGGATGCTAGCATGTCCGCCTCGAGCTCGAGCTCCGGCTCTGGTTTGGGCTTGGACGCTGTTGGTCGTGATAGCTCTACCTGTGATGGTCCTCTCTGCATTCGATCTGAAGGAGTTTCGGAGGATGGTCCCGGCGTCGCGTGGGGTGATATCCTTGACAGAGGAGATGGAACAATAAAACCCCATGAGCGAACGAAACGGAGAGAGACAACGAGACAAGTTCACTCACTCGCCCTCTTCCCTGTCCGAGTCAGCCTTCTGCAGCGGTAGAGCTGGACGTCCATTCGAGGCAGCACGCCCATCGATGGCAACAGGTGTACGACGTCGTTCGTCGTCCCTCCGCCGATATTCTTTCTCGCGACCGTTGTGTCGATCCCGGTCTCTGCTGCGCTCGTGTGGGGGCCTTCTCGAGTCTCGATCCCTGCCTCTTTCTCGATCCCTGTCCTTGTCACGGTCTCTGTCCCTATCTCGGTCACGTTCCCGGTCCCGCTCTCGAGAACGATCCCTCCTCACACGCTTTTCCTCCTGCCACCCTCTGCCATCCTCTCTCTCCCTCTGTCGTTTGTGGGGCGGAGGGTTCAAACGTGAATGTGAAGGCGACCGAGCACGACCACCCGACTCGCCACGGTGGTGTCCTTCCCAGGATCGCTTTGCGCCTGCGGATATGTTAGTCATTTCTTGTTCGAGCGAATAATTTGGTTGACGGGGCACCGCACGATCGGAATCGAAAACGGGAGACAAGAAATAGACGACAAGGAAAAGAAAACGGGCTTGTGCAGAGACCTCAGCAGTTTGCCTGGCGTGGCGGAGCAGAAAAACCCACAGGATGGCCCACTTGCCCTTTCTGGCAGAGGTCCGTGCGCAACATAACAACAGTTCGTCTTCATAGAAAAATAAAATACAGAAAACATACGAAAGAGACGTCCGTACGATGGTCGAGCCGACGACCAAAAGAAAAGCCAGGACATGGTCAATCCAGCCTATCCTCCTTTTCCTTTCCTCGCTTTCGCTGCACGAGTCCCGGGCGGGGGCACATACAGCATCCTTCTCCCCTCGTCTCGAAAACGATCTACCACGGCCCTCGCCTTCGTCCCCGGACTTGGAAATGTAGTCGGTCGTGGTGCAGCGCGCGCTTGGTTTCCTGGTCCGACGCGGGCTGATTTCCGTCTTGCTGTCATCGAGCGGGTGACCCTACGCCTAGACGAAGTGTAAAGCGATCCACCCGCCCTTCGTTCGATCTGGTCCGCGTCATCACCATTCGACTCCTCGTTGTCCCCAGTTTGGTCTTGGTCCTGGTCAGCCCTGGTTTCCTCAGCGTCGTCGACAGACGCCTCCCGAACACCATCCCGCACCAGTGATGTGTGGGTCTCCACATCATCCGAGTCGGACAGTTCGCCTTCCATCTCGACCATTTGGAACCGGGGCAACCTTTGTATAATATCCCCAATTTCCTCCCCATGACTACTCTCATCATCTTCATCGCCCTCGTTCTCGACACTTCCCTCAAGCAATTCCTCCACGACCATCTCGTCTTTGAACGTTTCTTGCATGGTTCCCGATTGCATAGAAGGATCAGTCGCTTCGGGTACTTTTGTCTGTGTTCGGACATGAGCTACCGTGGATCCTTTTTCAGCAGAGAAAGACGAAGCGCTCAAGGTTGCTTGGGTAGAAGGAAGACGACCATTTTGATCAGGAGTCAAACTGGCCCCAGTTGGGGAGAGAGGCACGGACAAATCCGTTCTGTGAATCAAGCCCATGAGCACACTGAACCAGCGTGTTGACAGAAACAAATACGTACACGTCGTCAAAGTCGAAGCGTTGCTCATCCTTGTATGCACGATCCCCAAAAAGATCGCCCCCTTCGATATCTTGTGATGATTCCTCCCGGTCCGTACCTCCTCGCGCTGGACTTCCATCACCACGGCCGGCTTCGGCAACCAACGTCCGTCTCTCGTTTACTGGTACATCTGAAACATGCGTTCGCTTCGCCTGTGTCATTCGAGTGTCACGTTGACGGTGTGCACCAGAGTGGATATGGTGGTGTTTGACACGCTGTAATTCTTGCATGGCGACTTCTTGTGTATCATCATCCTCTTCTTCCAAGTCCACGAGATTTCGTCCATGACGCGCAAGGTAATCGCGTGCCGCTCGACCTGAGCGTCTTCCTGGGGGTGCAGGATGGACTCGATCTCGTCTGGCACGGTCTTGTTGCTCTGGTTCTATTCCCTCTTCTTCATTTTCTTCGTCTTCCTCCCGCAACTCTTGCCTCAAATCCCAATGACCATGCGTACGTGTATCGTGACCGAAATGATGTCCGACGCCTTTCAGTCGCTGCAGATAAAAATCGATACGCGCATTCATCATCTGTGGATTCATCTTGTAATGTTCTCGCCACGAATGAAACGTGTGTCGTCTTGCCCACGACCAGGACCGATCTTCAGTTTGACCCTACAAGCCCATCGTGTGAGAGAGGTATGTTTACAGCGGCGTCGCCATCAGCGGGGTAAGAGGACGCGTGAAACGCCACGTACCATGCGCTCGAGATCCTTGTATGCGCTATTGCCCATCCGCCCATCTTGTGTGGGACATCGGGTCGCAAGGTAATACGCAAGATGATCCCTATCTTCTTCCGTAAACGGAACACGTCTAAAAGTACAGGAAACATGAAACACGAAAACGTGTCAACCACACCCCTGCCTAGTGAAAAAAAAAAGGAAGCAAGCCTGGTCGGACTCACCCCCTTGCACTACCCACTAGCGCGCGGCCTGGCATACCTCGTTTGACGGGCCCAACATGACAGTACGTTCTCGCGCGAATACAGGTTTGAACGAAGCCGCGTGGTTCAATGTAGATTGAGAGTCGGTAGAGTTCGGTGGAGGAGTAATAGCGGCGGCGGATGAAGGCGAGGTCCTCTTGCTCGTCGACGAGGAGGACATTAGCGAGGCGTTCGTCGGTGACGACTTCCCCGCCGTGCCGCTGTGAGAGGGGGACAGTGGTGGACGAACAAGTGAGTGAGGGTGGGATAGACGAACCTCGATGTCCCGAGTAATCCTACTCCGTCCCTGTGTCACGCTCTTGTGAAAGCAAAACTTGACTGGGACGCCGTCCTTCACAAAGAGCGCACCGTCCTCGACATCAACAGTTGCTCTGCTGATCATGATGGAGATGACACAAGAAACTGAGGATGAAAATTCGAACCCCGAAACATGGTTAGGGTTAAGGTGATCTCATCCTAACCCATCGTTGTGCTCCTCCTCGTCCTCCTCGCTCGACAGCTCCCCGACCGTCGTTTCCCTTTCCGCATGGTAACTTGAAAAAACCGCAACCAAACTCTCAACGTACCAACAGCACGCCCTTGGGTGCCTCTTAGTCCCTCCCTCTGTCGCCATCTGCACCCATGTCCCACAAAGTCCCATCCCAACCGCCAACTGTCCTGCCACCTCCTCATCCACCAATATTGTTAAATCATCGTTGTATGGATCCCACACATCCTCCTCCTCATCGACATCACCAGCTTTCATCTCCCCCGGTCCCATCTCTGCAGCGATAGCACCCCTCGATCCGGGCAAGATCACCGGCTTCGGAAAATCCACTGTCTCCTCAGACGCACTCCCCACCCATGGGCTCATCAACACCCTGAAAAACCTCTTTTCTAATTCCTCTTCCACAGCTGACGTCTTCCGAGTCGCGCTCCCCGATTCAGTCCCGTCTCGGATCATCCCTGGTGAGATCACCTCCCGAATGCGCCGTGTAGAAGATTCGACAGTGCCCGTCGTCATCGTCAACGGAAACACGCTCGGTCCAAGAATCTGCATCAACCACACCACAGACCCGTCTGTCCAGGATGCCGTTGTGTAGTCCTCTGCCTGTGTAGCTGCTATCCATGGGTCTCCCTCGATGGGTATCGTCGTCACTGGAACCTCATGATCGGTGTCCAGATTATCTTCCATCACCTGTCGAGCAGTAATTGAATCCAGAACGACGTCAGACGGGACGATTTCAACATCGTGTGCTTTGAGCTCCGTTTCGAATGCAGAGCTGGCATCGCCTGGGGGAGAGGCGCCATTAGGCTGGATATTATCAACGTTCGCAGGTCGAGGGGTGGCAGAAATTTGGATGCTCAGACTGCTTTTAGTTCCCCAGCATTCCTTGCATGCGAGATCGAAATGCCCGGGAAGGATTTTTCCGAGTTTTGCGGTGAGTGGTAACTCCTTTTGGGCGAGCGCAGCAACGGAGAGTGTCCGTTTGAGACTGTTGAGGTGTTCTGTGGAATCTGCGAATACTCCGTTCCGAAGCATGAAGCGTAGGAAGAAGTGTAGTACAGTGGGTGCGACAAACAAGTTTCTCTCTGTCCTGTCAGCAGTCAGGCGATATCGCGATCAATGTACATGAATCGTGCCAACCATATCAAGCCCGTGTCGCGCATGTACGACGACAGAAACACCTTGACCGTCCTTTCCATGTCGTCCACGAAGGAACTCAGTCGCTTCGCTTCTGCCGTCGACTTATTTGGATCCGGTTCGAGTTGTTTTCCTAGGTGCACACTTTGTTCGAGATAATCCTGGATGGCAACCGTGTTGATTTGTTTTGCTTTTGGCATGTCGTCTTCATCGTCAGATGTCCCTTCGGCATTGTTGGGACCATCGACTCGGCCTTTTTGGTTATTTTTGACCTTTTTGTATATCGGAATGCTGGATATCAGCCCGATGTAGAGACGGAACTGTAGACGGCTCAATAGAGGACCAGACGACAACGAACATGCACACCTGATCCCACATTGATCTGACGCCATGCGCTACCTCGGGCCAATTTCGTCCAAGTCTGAACTCATCTGCCGCCACACAGACGCGATCCTCAAAGCCTGTATGACTGTTCAAAACGACTCAACAGATCAGAAGACCATTCCCATGCGTAATCGACTCAGATCAAGAAAGAAAGGAAAAGAAAAAGGGGAACGCACCTGTCAAACGAACCCACACTCATCGCGCGCAGCATCTCGCCGTCTTCCCACTCCTTCCACCATGGTATCAACCTCCCTTCTGCATCCACCATGTTCCCCGCGTTCCGTCGCCTCCGTTTCTCCCTGCGTTGCTGCGCAGCCTCTTCTTCATTAAGCACCTTGACCGTCGGTATGCCCAACCATGAGTCGACTTCGATCGAGTCCCCTGATGGGTCCGTGACGTGTCGATACCCCGCGGGGACGAACGCACTAAAAGGCACAATGGCCACGTCTTCGGGTGGGGCAGGGAACGGCGGGAACCTGTACAGATGTTTGTTGGCATGCATGAACGTGTCCGCGTGGACAATGGAGGGCATCGTGGCAGTCGGTCGTGCGATGGACCGAGCTTGTCGTCGTCGTCGTCGTCGTACAGAGTGAACGGTCCGATCCAGCCATCGGATGGGTGCTTTGACGTAATCAACCGAGCGTCTTTCCTGCCAACTCAACGCGCTGGCATCGTGGGCTTACCATGAGCAGAACGGAGCGTCCGTCTCCTCACCCCGATGACATTCAGACTCCTCATGACGAAGAAGGATCCCCGCCATACCGACTTTATCCTCGTTGGCAACCACACCGACGTCGGTTCCAGTGGAAGCACGCCCGCCAACTCGCCCGTCTATACCTCCGACACGACCCACTATAGCAATCCCCACAACGGCAACCGAGCTACGACCACCATCACACGCACCGATTTTTCCGGCGATCGCTTCCAAATTGGCGTTATAGAGTGGCCAGTGCTGCCCCATGATCGCGTGCAGCTCGTCGTGGGCACGAGAAACGTGCAGATGACCAAGTCCGGGCTTTTCACGTCGTACGCCTCATCTTCCTCCCTGATTCTGTCATTGACGCGTGGTTATTGGATCCCCTTGACTGGCATGATGCAGCCCAGAGCGGTTCACAGCTGCAGATGGCTACATGTACGAATGGCAAATTCGAGATGCCCATCCACAGGTAGCGTTCGTCTGACGCCGTTGAGATTTTCCGTATTCACCTGTCCACACCAGCTTGTCCCCCTCCAAGCCTACAACCACTCTTCCACGGCTTATGTTGCCACCTTTCTCCATTCCCAGTCCTGTTTCTTCTGGCGTAAGCACACCTCGGCCCTTGTGGTCTCTCCAGAGGGATCCCACATCCTTGACGACATCATTGTCACGTTCATCTACTTTGAGGGTCAGTGGCAGGACAAGGAGAGGCTCAGGTCTCGTTCGGGTTTGTCTGGTGTCGTGCTGTAGTGCATTCACCCATTGGGCTTGATTTCTTGAATACCTATAAAGGTGTACACTATGGGACTTGATAATACAACATGCTGCCAGGGCTACAACATGGCCTAATAACTATATAAACAGTCCTACAATGTCCTTGTGAAATTGTCCTTTCTCTACCTCCTTCTCCAGCTCCTGGGCTTCCACATTCTCCAGCAACACTTGTAAAAAGTCGTGGTGGTTGCCAAAAGGTGCACTCTCATTCTCACATCCCCCCTCCACCTCCAAGAGTTTCTCTTCCACAGCACACTCTTCTTGTTCTTCATCCCGGTCTTCCTTCCCTTCCTCAGAATGACTCGGTGACTCCAACTGCTGTTTCCATATTGCTGCCTTACTTGTTTCCGGTGGCAAATACTCGGACCCTTCCCCATCCTCTGATGCCACCACATACCTCAAGGATGTCCCGTCCCGTCCCTCCCCCTCCCCATCCGCACTCCGTTTCCTCTCCTTCCCCTTCTTTCCCTGTCCTGCCCCCTTTCCACTCCCCCGCTGCTTCTCATGTCGGCCTCTCAACCTCTTCTCAATCTCCCTCTCCCCAAACTCCTCTGCAGCTTCCCTCATGCCTCTCAACACCTCGTCTGCCTCCCTCAGACTTCGCACTCGTGCGTACACTGCTTCTACCACACTCATCGCTAGCCCGTGATTCGCGGACATGTGTGAAAGGATCGAGGTGAGACCATGCGATGCTGCAAGGGGGACGTCGGGAGGGTGAGGGACAACGGGGGAAGAGGTCGGAGCAGGGTTAGCATTTCGGTGAGAGGTAGAGGCGCTGGCATTGGTGGCAACAGCAGTAATGGAACGCGCTGGGGAGGGAGGAAACATAAATCGAGGCGTCGAGCTCATGCCGAGCGAAATTAATTGTGCACGTTCCAGAGTTTCAGCGCGCATGAGGGGAGAAGCAGCCCACATAGAAGGTGATTCCGATCTCGACGTTAAACCTGGGACTAAAGGCACACTTGGAAGTGACCAACGCGACGGCCGCGTGGGGACAGGTGTCTCCGCTGAGGAGCTCGAGCGCGATCGCATGGACGTGGATAGTTGGGACAGGCCCACGAGGTCGACGCTGGGCACCTTTGTGTGTTCGTGTCCGATGGTTTGTCGTCGGATGCGGTGCAGGGCAGGATGAGGTACCAGCTTTGACCGTAATGGTAAGCGGGGAGCGGGAGGCCCAAGCCGGAAAGGGGACTGTATCGAGTCACGCGGTGCGGGACGTTTGGGTGCTTCGGTAGCAGAGTTCGGGACGAGGCCAGGAGGCGGTGCAGTTGAAGCAGTCGGTACATTAGTGCACTCGACTTGGGAAGCGTTACTCCGGGTCACATCTTCACGTCGTTCGCTCTTCACTTGGGGGACCACACTATGGCGCAACCCGGCCGAAAACAGGGCAGCGGCGGTGCGTCGATCGGAGAGCGCTCCATCGAGCGGTTGATGTGTCCTTCGTTCTCGTTTGTCCATAGTTCCGCTTTCCGGGGGACCTTCGGACCGGGGTTGGGGCTGCGGTTGACTAAATGCGTGACGAGCGTCGGCCTTGATGTCTGGTCTATTCGTCGTCCTTTTGGTGCTACGACCACGAGGTGGCCACTGCGTTTTGTCCTCCCCTACTTCCTCAGTCCCATCTTCCTCCCCGCGAGGAAATGCACGCGGTGCATTGCCCTTTCGATTGACCAGTACTTTTCCACGAAGCGAATCCACGATGCGCGGCGGCATGCATGGGACTACATTGGTGGTAACAGGAGTACCCTCGTCCACAGCAACCCTCTCGGAAGATGATGGTTCCGAGACAAACAGATCCGATGGAGTGCGAGGTCGCTCTTTGCGTTTTATACCACGGGGAGAACTGTGAAGTTCAGATTCGCCATCCTTCAGTATTGGGGCTGATTGCTTCGGCGACGATGGGATTTCGAGTGTGTCATGTCGTGTTTGAAGGGCTGGAAGGTCGGGAAGGGGTCTCTCGGTGGGATAGGTGTTCACGTCATTAGGAGAATGCGGCGGAGGGGAGGGCCTAGCATCTGTGGGTTCGGGTTCGTACACGGGGGGTTCCTGAGAAGGTGTTTCTGGAGATTCACCAGCGTACTTCGATACCAGTTCCGAACCCGCGTGTTGCACCACCGCCTCGTGCTCAGTACATATCTCACTAAAGATTATACGTCAAGTTGGCGCCACCTCCACGCAAAGCGAACATGCCTACTAGGGGTGCTTTCCTCGAGCCTGGCGCGTTTCGTACTCGGTGCGAGCGCCTCAATCGGCATTGGCTTAACCGTCCTTTTCTGCATCACCGTCGGCTTGATGTTGTGTTTCCGCTGGTAGCTGAGGATGAGGGCATCGAAATGGTCTGCATTCTTGACGTAGCGTTCGCGCCAGGACTGCCACGTGTGGGAGACAGACCACGGCCACAAATTACGTTCCTACACGGATGATAAAGTCCAGATTGAATGGGAGGTGGAAGGACACACGTTGGTGACTAGGCGCTGGAATATGCTTCGGCCACTGCGGCCCTCCTTGGATGGACAATACTTGGCAAGGTATTTGTATAGGTATGCATCATGATCCTTGGAGAACTCGACGCGGAGGCTGTAGGTTGGAATGACATGATGAAAGGAACAGAGAAAGAGGACACGTACGGACGAGGCATGACTTTTAGGGAGAGCGTGGTGGCAGGCGCGTCGGTGTTGCGCGTTTGCGTTTTCCCACGCACTTTCGCCGGTCCCCACTGACACAAGTTACTCCAACCTTCCAACCGCCACGAGAATGGCCATGCTCATAGTTCTCGTACGTCTCAGAGGCCCCATTGGCATCGAATGACGCGTGGTATGGTATAACGACTGGGTGTATGGTGACTACACGGCGGAATGGTGACACCGCCATGGACTCGCCCATTCGTTGTCCATTTTGCCGTTTGACAGCGAGGAAGACACTTCACACTACCATCCTTCGTTCCAACACCGAACGTGGCAATTGGCCCCCTGCTCATGAACATGTCGTTGCTGAACCAGCGCCATTTCGCCTGCCCCTGGCCATATTTTTCGAAATCGTATTCTACTGATCATCGTGGAAAGACAGCGTCCACATCATTTTGGTTTCCACTGTCGCGGATTCCGCGTGCAAGGATCGCAACCAACTTGATTAATGGCCGCTTTCTTTTCGTGATTGTATCCTTGTCAACCAGGTTCGGCGGCGGCGAGCTTCAATCTCACATTGCATCTCGGTTTCGCGACTGGTGATAATGATTATCACCACCCCCCACCTCCCGCACTTCGTCCGCTCTCGCTTCACTTACCGCCATCGTCGCTACTGCCCCTGGAGGTGACCCAGACCACTGGAAGACCAGGACAATCCATGATCAGCGCCTGATCCTTTTTGCAGACCGACCGAGCACGCAGCCCAGACATCGTAGACAACCATTTCAGAAGTGTGGATTATGCCAACTATCTCAGATCGATGGAGCCGACGCAGGGAACTCCCGCTTAGTGGGCAGGAGACGGCTTGCCCGCAGATCTTTCAGTGCTGCGGCGGCACATACAATATACGAAACACCATCCCATCTGCGATGATCATGATCCTCGGGTGCTCATGAATGTTCTCTTCATCTCGCCACCCCATATTTGCTGCTTCTGAATATACGGGCAACACCGTCCGCTCGTTTCAGGGCTTGGTCGGTGTCAAGTGTACTCCGGTCACTGGCTCGGAACTAGGTCTAGCGGCATTTGCACCTATCGGTCTACTCGTCGCACTGACAACAACCAATTCGGAGATGTTTTTTCTCTCTCCACCATTTCTCGTGTTAATCGAGTAGTAGGCACAGAACGTAGGGCCCACAATACGCCACATCATGTGCGAACTGAGCACGTCGGGTGCACTCACATCAACCCAAGTACCTGTGGTCGTGTCTTCCTAGGAAGTATAAGGATCTTCCGTGATACCGTTTTGATAGGACGACCGGCAAGCCCGTCAGTGGTAAACGATGAAAACTACCTCTTGGTCATTTCGGGCATGACGCGAGCACAGATCAAGCACCGTGAGTCTGGTTCAGCAACAAGTTGGAGAATGTTGTGTCCAGTGGCCCGAAATGGCCAGTAAAATTTATGTGTATATCTGTACGGTCGTCCAGCTACAGTCTGTCTGGTGCGCGGTAGTCTTCGTTCTCGCCCGTATGCTCACCCCCCACATTTTGGACTGGCGGTCCACATCGTCGACTGAAAATTTCGTTTTCTACAGTGGATCGTATGCGTTTGGTGCAATTCAGATAAGTAAAATAGATCCTGCTATACTCCAAGAATTGACATGCTTTCATCACCCCGGTCATGACAGGCAGTCGGTTATTGATAGCAAGCGTTACGTGTTGTAGCATGACCAGATACACAGTGAAGTTGGCTAGCGGCAACGTGATCTAAGCAATGTGATCCTATTCGAAGGGATCTCGGCCCGTGTCACTGGAAGGTTTGCCCCCTTTACCCCTCCGTGGAAGAGTGGAAGGGTGGAAGGGTGGAAGAGCCCGTGTTGGAACGGACTTTCCACGGTGAGACCAGTCGAAGGGACTGTGTCGTGATTGGTCACCAAGTCAACCACGAACGTCGTGGACCTGAAGGTAGAGCTGATTGCTTTTTCATTTGCGGACAAGTCTCGAACTTGATATGGAGGTGAGAGACTGTTTAATACGGGGAACGTACCAGAACATCGACACGTCTCTTCTATCACACAGACAATTAATAACCGCACGGCTTCCTCGAGGAACTCATCTACGACAACTTACTTCTCATCTCGGCTCGCCGTACTTTGGATGAATGAATGTGGTGTCTGGCCCTATATTAACCACTGTGAACCATCATTATCGGCCAAACGACAAGACTACGGCCGATGAGCGGTCGTTTTTGTGTCACTTGATGTAGTTGCGGGCCACCTTAGTACCGATATACCAGCACGCCGATGATCTGCGTCTACATCGCAGGCCTACCAACAACCCAGTGTGGTGACTGGACGTAGACCACTGACAAGTGGGTGTCAAGCGCTACTGCAAGTTATGATTGGTTATGCTCACATACTGCATTGCACTATGGTGCCAGTGCCCACCCAGACATTGAACAACACTAATTTCTCATATTAACGGGCAATTTCGTTTCGTTCTAGACCGCGCAGGGAGAATGAAGCCAAATCCTCACCGTCCGTGTTCAGCGCGCTTCTGTTGTCTCAAGCGCCAATGGGCTACAGTCATACGATATGCATATCCCTCGATATTGTATGAAACACGTACGTGCTTTTGTTCCCTCGTTACATTCCTATGATGAAAACCGAGGAGGACCCCGTCGAATTGAGCAACGTGTGCTGAGCAAACGGGTGTGCAAAGAGGATGCGGTGGGAGAGAGAAGCCCCCCTCGCTGTATAAAAAGGTCAGTCAGAGAACTGCTCACCAGTAGCAAAATAGTTTCTTGAACGATCTAAGCCGCAAACTCTACCGCTAGAAACATGTACACCCCCTTCTCTGCGCTTCTCCCAATCGCTATTCTTGCTGCAGTCGCCGCTGCTGTACCCAACGCGCTCGAGGCGCGTGGGGGCTCCCAATGCGACACCGGCGAGCTCGCATGCTGCGATCAGACTTACAGCGTGAGATTCCCACTTACCTGCTCCATGGGCTCTGACACCTTGCACTAACGGTTTCCTACTCTATAGCAAAATGATCCAACGCTTCTCACTATCCTTGCCTCGCTTGGGACCACCATTCCTGACGTCCCGGGTCTCGTCGGGGTTGATTGCTCCCCGCTCGCGGGTATTGGCGCCACCTGTTCCCAGCAGCCTGTCTGCTGCACTGGTAATACGGATGTAAGTTGACTCTATTCTTCCGGTTACCCGACCGATGCTGATCGGTTTCTTCCGCACATGTAGAATTCGCTGATCTACTTCGGTTGCAATTCCATCAGCCTGTGAACGGCCAAAGGATATTTCAGTGCCCTAATCGACATTACAGCTCTAAAATTTCCTTCTTCCATATTTAGTTAATTTTCGAAGTCGTAGACATCTCGTATCGAATGGCTCGTGCTTTGGCGCGACAAGTCTGGAACGACTATGTCAGCGGGTGATGAAATACTCCAAAGAACCTCGTTGTGAGAAGCGAAGATAATTGACCTCACACGAACTGGTCAGATTGAGATGGCGTGCGGTGGACATCGTGAAAGGCCCGTTGAGTGTAGCTGTCCCTAAGCGCGGACTTGCAAATTAAAACGCCACTTCGTCCACGTGCACCATAACAAGGGTAGACGTTACATCCACGTGATCCACGTGCCAAGCCAGGTTACTAGTTTCCTTTGAACCCAGGTACCGGTGTGATATCGTCATACAGGGGCAGCGATAGGACCAGGCAGAGCCCTACTTCGAGAACTGGGAACTGACGTGTGTGCGAGCTACTATATATCCTTGACGCCGGATATCAATAACCCCTGGATCTGATAGTCGAGTTGATTCAGCCCTATCACAGCGTATCCCCATGTCCGCATAACAGATGATCGTTCAGGTGTGTACTTCCTTCGGTGTGAGAATCTATTTCAGAGACCTTGCTCGACGGGCGTAAAGCTGAGAAGCCTAAATCAGGTTGTACTCGCCCGACCAACGACACTGATGGCGCGAATTATGATTGAGAGATCGTTCAGGCCCTCAGATTTGTACTATACTGCTGTGACGAGTGTCGAACATCCATCGACATCACCAGCCCACCAAAGATCACAAGTAATATGCTCTGTGCGACACATCGCCAATCTAATCCCATTCACCAAACTCCCAGTTGAAACAATCCTGTCGACGGCATGAGTACTCAATCTAGCAAGAATAGAGAAACGTGAGGCATACCACACAGTCCACCTCTTCTTTCGCCACCGGAACGGGCAGCTTCGCCTTCTTCTTGTCCTTGTCCTTGTCCTTGTCTCCATTGCCCCACCAGGGCCAGCTCGTCTGTGAGGTATTCTTGTCACCGCTCGGCAGAGGTTCATCAGCCCAATCGACATCCTGGGAGAGCAGGCGCTCAACCACCTCTCGAATCGAATGTGTTCGGATGTCTACTGCCCAGTTGAGCTTGGTGACGGTGTCATACAGTGCGACCTTGCCGAGATGGCACCTGTAGATCACCGGTTAGCTGGCCCTCGCTGGCGAGGGAAACCAGGATTCGTAGACCGCTCACCTCGTTTCCATCGCATATCCAGCAATTGCGCAGGTAGATGTAATACCGTTACAAACACCCATGGCTATTGGATCTGCTGTGTGTATAATGTGAGTGATATGCTGGGTCGACGGCTTTGGAGGATATTAATACTGTATCAACTAGAAAAAAGTAGACCAAACAGACTGGGGAGGGGAGGTGTAACCGGGTAGCTGCTAGCTTCTCAGCCGGCGCTTCAAATGCCACAACCGGTGCACCAAAGGTAGCACCAATAAGGGAGGATACAGAACCACCCAACGAATGACCTATCGACTCACATGAGTGCTCAGCATATCCAACATGCAAGCCACAAGCGGAAGAACAGAGTGCATACCAATTATCCAGATGTGAGAATTCGGGTACATGTACGTAAGATTATTATACAAATTCTGCAAGATCGAATTGGCATAGCTCATCTCAACAGAGAAAATTTGCTTACCACTCCGACCGAGTAGTATAAATCGTCGTCTTGAAGTGCACTTTCTATGCATTCCTGACTGCATTTCCCTGCACCCTTGTAACACCCACAAACGGTGCTCCACGTCGGACCGACACGCGCACAGCAACAGGAAAAAAGCATGTTGTCGTTCAACTTGTCCTTTCGTACCGTGGCACCGCCACCGCCAGTGATCCACCCGGCGGAGGTGCCCTTCAAAGAAAGGATCACTGTGGAGTTATCGTCCGAAACGAAGACATGTCCACGGAGACCATCATCTGTAGGCTTCCATCCCACAGGAATGGTCTACAAGAATGCTGAGGACGCCTTGGAATGACGACAGAGGTGAACCTGACTTGCCGTGTTGAACTCGTCGACGTGGTACCAACCCGCATCAGGATTTGCGATGTAGGCATTATAGGACATCTTTGCAAGAGAGAGCAGTGTTTCCCGATCAGTCACGTCCGGGCCAAGCACTTCCTCAGGGTGCCACAAAGTGCCATCGTTCTGTCCGTGAAGCATCGAACGAAGGCGAGCATCTTGAAATGCGGTATATGAGGAGGGCTGGTGAGTAAGAAGGCGTGACGTTCCTACGCCATAGGTGTACGGGTCTGCAGGCGTGCTTAGTGAATGCGATAGGAGCTGAGATGAACCGACGTCGGAGAAGACCACGCGCGAGGTATTCGTGATTGCGTGTTGGTGTCGGAGGCGGAACGATAGTCGAGGTATGTGGGCCTGCAGGCTCTCATTCCAAAGCAGCGAGGCCAGGAGAAGCTGTAGTGAAACTGGGAGTACATCAAAGATCATCGCCCTGTGAGTGACTGTGTGGGTTGAAAGGTGTCGTGGGCAAAAGCGTGTTTAGTTACGTAACCTCTCCCCGTCTGCCACCAGCGGGAAACCCGCAGGGGAACTCGAGTGGACGATACTAGGATTTCTATTTTCGCCCGTGCAAGGAAGGGAACAGGTATTCTTCAAATCATCAGTGTATCAATCATTGTTCACTGTCTTATTCTGGATCCCGTCCAGTTTGTAACAACGGTTTCAGCGTACGAGAGGTAATCCGTCTGGGCTGTGATTGTTATATAACATGACCTCCGTGCCCAAGGTGAGTTGTATTTACTACTGACTTCTGCCAACAGTACAGGGGAATGACTCCGTTCTTCTATTTGCTAGCGCTGGTCGCCTGGAAGGCCCTTGCTGCTCCAACTACTTCAAGTCAGTCCCAAATGTCATTCGATTCGACGCAAAGTGCCACTGGTATTAGTTTGTCTTCACGGTCCATTCAGTATAATGGCCCCTTGAGCGCTGTTCCTATCACTTCCCCTATACCCGTTACATCGACTCTGCTTTCGAACCCCACTGACACCGCATCCTCCCACCTTACCCAGTCTAACAACACCTCGAGCGTCATCTTTATCGTCTCTCCTCTATCTCATATCTCATCTTCTCTTTCACTTTCATCGACCCTGCCCACGTTGCACCCTGCCTTCACCATTGTTGTACCCGAAGCTACAGCCACTTCTGAGACGACCACCCTCAATGCGACGCCATCTTCAACCACTATTGTCACCGTGGTCGTGACCGTAACTAAAACTGCTACAGCAGCCGCAACCTCCTCCCCTCCCTGGTACAACCGTACGCTTTGGGCCGCGCCGCCACAAATGACCGACCTATCTGCATTTAACATCACATATTTTCCTAGCGGCCGACAAAACCTCCACATTGGCGCCCAAATCCCGATTCAAGCCATCGCCCCCACCGCTGGATTTCTCCCAAGCCCGCCAACTGCGATCCTACAGCTCATTTACCCGGCCCACTCCGTCAACCCTGGGAGCGAACCCCAAGGCGGCGCTGATTTTTATGCGACTCCGCTCAATCTAACCGGTGCGCGCAATGTCACGTTAGAATATAGTGTTTTCTTTCCGGTGGATTTCGATTGGGTCAAAGGGGGGAAGTTACCGGGCTTGTTTGGGGGGCATACTGGGTGCTCGGGTGGCTCCTCAGCCAGTGATTGTTTTAGCACACGTTTGATGTGGCGCCCTCAGGGCGTCGGAGAGCTTTATCTGGTGCGCGCCCCGTTCGACTTCTAACTTTCTTTTCCGCACTGAGTTGTATGATTCATGCCTCTTCGTAGTACGCCCCCAAGGATAAACAAACTGTGGCCTTGTGCACGGACGTAGGGTCAGTTTGCGACTCCAGCTATGGGCTCTCCATCGGTCGAGGTACCTTCAACTTCACCGCTGGCGATTGGACGCATCTCCGGCAAAACGTCGTTCTCAATGCGCCAGGACAAAGTGACGGCATTTTCACGCTGTTTGTCGATAGACAACCAAGGATCAATAGGACGGACATATTTTATAGAGAGGGTGGCGAGCAGTCCAAGAACAACTCGACTCCCGGGACGTCTATCGCCTTTGTGGCTTCCACGGCGGCTGTTCAGCATGAGACCGCAATGAAGCTGGACGAGAACGAAGGTGTTCCACAGCCCGTCGAGTTTCTCGGTCTTTTCTTCAGGTACTGTGCAGTCCCTGACGATCGTGTCTCGTCATGCTCATCTTCACCCTCAAGTACCTTTTTCGGCGGGCACGGAAAGCAATACGCCACGCCGAAAGAGCAACAGACTTGGTTTAAAGACTTTGTGATTACTCGCCACGACTGAAGATGACCCAGTCCAGCGAGACCAATGCAACAGAAGGAACAAAAGCGAGTCGACCGTGTGCTTGTGAGATCTGTTTTTGTAGGATTCCATGAATCGTGCACTGTGTATGACTCTGGTAGAGAGTAGTTTGACGTCGCGTATCATTGACCACCGAGCGCACTGAGTGTTCGTGCATGGGACTATGCGGAGTGGCCTTCTTTCCTAGATGCCTTGCCTTACTGGTAAGCACAGCGCAGCGAGCAAATCGATCTCCAGACCTCGATTTTGTCTGATACGACGTTGATCAAGCGCAGTTCGCTCGTTTTGTCCTTTGTGCTTCGTCTAGATCCCACACGGTATTCATTTGCTCCGTGTTCCATCACAAGTTTGTGGGTGGAATCACAGCCGACGTTGGTTGGCTCGTTCTGTCCGCCATCGAGGCCAACCAATACCACGCACCTCTCGTTCTCGGGTGCCAAGGCAAACAGGTCGAACGTCCAAACGTACTGACAGTGCAGCAGACTTTAAGTGCCAGTACAACGTACCGACGCTTGTGATCGCGTCACAGCCAAGCCCAACAAGGCCGTGAGTATTGGACGTCAGAAAAGGGACGATCCCGAGCAGTCCCATGGGGGGAGACCCACGTCGTGTTGGACCGTCACAGCGTTAGCCGTCGTTGGCACGTAGCGAACGCACGCGGTGCATCGAAATCTACACTGTAGGTACGAGCTATTTGGAGAGGGGTTGCCATTCTGTGACAAACTTTTTATACAGCGAGGACTGCGTGCAGCCCCTTCGCCCAGCGTATCAATAGGTAACGTAGCGGGGTTAGGTGCGGCTACTGCCTCAAGGATGTAAGGAGAAGAAAAAGAGACAGGAGTGTCGTTAAACGTCAAGGCATACGAGCGTTGAGGCTGGCCAGCCATATGTATCATATGACTCCTGCTCGTTACAGCGGCGAGTATTGGATCTGGGGCCCAAGGGGAATATAAAATGAGATGATCGTTTATCACAGGAAACGCTGAGATACCAGCACCTGGATGCAAGAATGGAATTAAAAAGAGATGTACGAGAACGCAAGCAGTCGTTCACGAATCGTGTTGAGACGAGTTATGAACCTGGCCTGTGACCAGACACCACTGTGTCACTGAATGCAATGTAAATGGCGTGCCAAGAAATCGATCCCAAGGTAGCCCGCAGGTGTACTTTGACGCAGATGAGCCGTACGGACCCCATTTAGTGGTTCGATCTGCATAATCCATCAGAGGGGACTTCCCAATGAGAGCTACCTTTAATGTGTTGGCAGGCGCATCCTCGATGGCAACCATGTGAGATGGAAACGGTAACACGCCGACATGCAGTCTCCTGGCCTTTCCCTCGCGAAGTACGTTTTGCAGATCGAATGGGTTGTACGCCCTCCCCCCAGATAAACACAGGGGTAAACACGTTAGCCATCAACGACGGGATAACACAGCAAGGACAAGCCCCACAAGAAAAGCATACACAAATGCGACCCCCTTCGATGGCCACGTCTCCACCTGGCCCATCTCCACTGTCTCTATCAAGAGCGTCTCGAGTTTTTTTGCCATCGATGCCATTCCAAAGACCGACTCTGCACGATCCTTTGACCGTTGCGCCAACGCCGCCCGCTCGGACTCACTCATGCGACATACCTCCTCGAGTGCATCTCCCCAAACGGCGCAATCAGGTGTGCGCAGCCAGCCTGTACGTTTTTCCGGCGGCTGGTCCACGATGCTCTCCGTCGGGCCACCACTATCGCACGCCAGAACGGGAAGTCCACAAATCATACCCTCGATAGGACCGATACCAAAATGCTCGTTTGCAGGGGTATACAACAGCGCGAGGGTAGAATCGGATTGAAGCAGTGCGGATCGTTGGAAGGTGGTAAAGTTCAAGAGGAAGAGGACGTCCGGTTCGTTCGCGGTTGTGCCTGGAAACGAAGGGGCTATGATTTTGGACTGTGGAGGTGCAATGACGTCGAATGAGAGGTTACTCGACCGCGCACGATCGACGAGACGGCTCAAGGTGCGGATATTGTCCTCGAGACGAGGATCATAGCCACCTATGTGAGAATGAACTGGAATTCGGGTGAACAAAACGCACAGAACCTTACCGGCAAGGACAAGACGTGTATTGTGAGAAAACTGTCCGACCGAAGCCTTCTCTCGGAGAAGAGAAAACGCATCGATTGCTAGTGCTACATTCTTCTTCATCTCGAATCGGTTTAACGAGATCAACGTAGGTCGCCGTCTTGATAAACCTGTAAGCAGAGTCGAAAATGATGGAGAAGTCATCTTACGATATCACTTGGATGACGTCTAGCGCTGTCCAGTCAACTGGTACTTGATATGCTTTGATATTGATGCCTGGGTAGACGACTCTAGGTGCCGACTGTATGGAACTGAGATGAGCCGTTGTTATGCGCGCAGTGAAGTTGGAATTGGCGACGATCGTGTCGGCCTGCCCTACAAGGGCATGCACATAACGGGTCTGATATGTCAAAAACCTCAGCGCAAGGCCACGTACGCGTCGTCACCTCCTCGAGCCAATCCATCGGATAGCGATAGATTGTTTTGAGTACGCCGACATCCTTCTTTCGAAACGAACCTTCGGTAAACGTTCCGTGCGCGAGAAGCTTATCAGGAAAATGACAATAAAAAAGGACACGCTTTCCGCTCAACACCCGGAGGAGGGGTATACATATCGAGAGTTGGTCTACAAAAAAGACGTCGTAGTTGGATGCACTGGAACGAAGGAAAAACTGTGTCAAGGTAAGATGAAGCTGCCGTGCATGAGCAAAGAGGATGTGGAATTTGCCATGCCACGCCCGCGGGAAGGGTGAGACGACGTGATGCACGCGTAGAGTACCTGTCAAAGAAGAAAAGAGATTGGAACGAGGCGAGAGAGTGTAAATGTGCGGCCGGTTACCATCTCGGGTCTCATCGAAACAGTGGTTCGGGTCGTGGTGCGAGGTGTAGATGTCAACGGTGTGACCGAGAGACTGTAAGCCTAATGCTGCGTCAACGACCAGTCTTTCGGCACCGCCTGGTGGTGGTTTGGTCATCTCTTACACCGTAGAGGCTGAGAAGCGCACCAATTCCCAAGTCCGGGTGAACGAACGCGACGCGTAGCTTAGTTGCGGACCCATGTGTCATTTCGGGCTCTGAGATGGTCGTCTCGTGAGCGAGCCGCGGGTAAAGAGTCAATCCGCCGATATGGCTTCAAGGTGACAATTTGAGCGTTGGAGTCGAATGAAAGACTTGCTCAATGTCGTGGCTCATGCACATGGGCCATCGTACATAATCAATCGGCTGTTACACTCGTCCAGCTGGCAGACTGCCTCCGGATTTTCACTGACCCCCACTCCCAATTCCCCCTGAAGCCATAGCTGGGTAGACGTAGCAGATAGAGATTGGTTCCAAGCAACGGCATATCACCGACGCCGCAGAGCTGGACCAAAGGTCACAATGAAACGCATGGGAACGCAGTGGTTAACCACCTCGCCAACTTGGCGTCTGCAAGGTGGAACCTGATCGAGTCGACCTCACAGTACCAAGGAACTTCAATCTCCCTGGAGCGAAGCTCGCTGGCCTCACCCAAGAAAACTCCCATACTTTGTTGCGCGAGAAGCGAGACCCCCTCACTAACAGACAGTACCACACGCTCCTTAGAACTGACCCGGGCAACTGTCCATGGAGTCACAGGAGCTCCCGAGACTGATGCCACCCTATTGCAGAACATCAGACACCCTGACATCCGACGCTCGATCCAAGCTTTCCTCTGTCGAGCGATGCACGCCTCCGTGTCTCTCTGGCCCGCGGACTAGAGTTCCTCCACTCGACAGCTAGCTAGTTGCTGCATGGATAGGTTATCCTTGCGCCTTAACCTTAACCGCCATGTAGCTCTCCCGATCAAGAAGGTGGACCATACCTGGGAGCCCATCCCTCCCCCTGCACTGGGTCACCACCCTGAGACGTTAGTGGGTATTAGCCCCCTCTAGCTCCCTACTGACCGGGATAACAGGGGCGCTCATTGGTTCCCACACATCCTGTATATGCAAGACGTGCGTAAAGGCATTATCCTCCGGACCGTCTGGCTCGCCATGCGCTTTAGTGTGTTGTGTAAGGCTAGGCAGTGTCAGCTGCCACATAATGACACTACAGTACTCGTCCAAGAAAAAAAAAGCTCGTCCAGAAAACAAATTCCGTCTTGTCCAGCACCCGCAAATCTTGAAGCCTTGAATCAACGAGCTCAAGTTCTGCTATGTACCAAACGATCCGTTTTTTTTGATTACTAGTCACAGTACTTCCCCGATTAACTCCAGCACTGCAGCGCTCACGCTGCCGCCGCGTGCTCAAAGTGCCTAGGCACCTACCTGCGTAGCCTCTTCTTGCGCGATAGAGTCATTTATCCTCCACATTGAATTCGTCCTTTTTGAATCCGCAAACTGCGTCCCAGCGAAGGGCCTCAGCTGTTCCCCAGGTAGAGCTCCTGGTGGACACGCATGAACACGAGTAGTCCGTCTCCAGTTGCAAATCACAATTCGCATGGCTTTATGGCATGCTGTGGGCCGCGGCAAGCAAGATAGTCTCGACAGTGGTCACGGAGTACCTGCGCAGCACCCCAGTTTCGGAGCACCTCGAGACGTACCAGTCTAGTTCCGAATGATCCAGCATAAGGACTACAGGCCCGCGACTGCAGACGAAGTCGTGCTCGCAAGTTATGGGCTACTTGCCGAGAACTCCCTCGCTTACCGGCACGTGAGATCCTACAGACCCCAAGGGTGCATAGGGAGGGGTGTGCGTGTCCACTGGGATCCTTTGACACGGAACGTGAAACGAAAAGAATTGCCAACCTGGATGTCGGACATGACCAGCTTTGCGAGCCGACGGATAGTTGAGTGTCGTTTCGAAGAATTACTCCCGTGTGAGAGCTCTCTATTTTGCGCGTACGGACGGGACGTTCTGCAATCACAGTTGGATTGTGTCGTCGAGCGAGCAACGCAGGGATACACGGACAGGTGATCAGGTGCAGAGAACAACTGCGGGTATCCGCTTGCGTGTTCGGTAGTTTGTTCGTTTGAAAAGCACGAGTCACGGTTCCTCGAAATCTTGCCTAGTTCATAGATACCAATTCCAATGAGTGTCTCACTTTTATAAGTGTTATAGGGAACCCTTACATACCAAGTGACTATCTCCGGGTGTCACTTTTTGAATTCATAAGCACAATCCCTCGGATCTGGAGGTCCGAGACCCTGGCTATTTCGACATCTCATGATATAACATCAAGCTGCAGGAATATTCTCATCTAAATGGTCTTCAACTTTTTGCACTGGGCTAGAACACTTTAAGAACGATCTCTGACGATTTTTTCGAGTCTGTAGCGCAATAGAAAAGCAATGATGGGTTCAGAATGTTGGGATTGGATAGGCAGGCTGCACTATAGAGGCAACGATAGAAGTCAAGGGTGATGCGCATTTTATTTTATAAAGAGGGTACGCTTTTTTTACCCCACTGGATCCGAGACCAGATGCTTTCACCTGGTGCGTTCAAATCCCTCCAAGTTTTCCATTATGATTATGCATATCTCGACAGTGGTGCGCCTGCATCCCCCAACTATGTGACATGGGTGTTCGTCCATGGAATGGGCTTCAACGGAGGTGAGATTTGCTTTGATGAGGGTAAAGGGTTGACCCAGGTCTCGTGACACAGCGGTCCTCGAGAAACTCCTCCCCCTTGCGCATGTGCACAACCTGCGCATCGTCAGTATCTACAGGCGTGGCTACGCACCTTCCAGTGGTTTCAAGGAGGAAGAGTTGACTGGAATAGGATTTGGAAAGAAGATCGAAGAAGCAGAGCCATTTTGCCGTGCGCAAGGAGTGGAGATCGCGACGTTCCTCGTCAACGTTGCTACTGGGCAAGACATTCCTTTGGCAGATCCCGACAGTCATACAGGTGGAATCGTCCTCATCGGCTGGTCTCTCGGGTGTATACATGTGACTGCGGTGTTGGCGTATCTCGATGAGGCACCGGAGGACATCCGCTCGATGCTCCAGAAATACCTCCATACGGTGTTATTTCACGGTAAGACCTGCCATCCAATACACTCGCCAATAAATAACGCTGTGCATCCTTTCCCCCCACCCCCAGAGCCGACTTCAATCGGGTTCGGCATATCCCCTTCGGAAAAGCAAAACCTGAATCTATGGTCCCAGACCAATGCTCGCGAGCGCTTTGACGCCTTCTTCGACTGGGTTTCAGGGCATTACATACACGAGAGCGTGACCTCGAACAACATCGACGACCTCGAGTTCAACAGCCCGTCTGACGTTTCATCCTCACTTCAAGCGCTTTCATACGCGCAACGTGCCAACTATACGGATCTGGGGGCATTCGACTCAACTGGCTGCGATGGAAAGCTCCCCTTTTGCGATGCCATCGTATTCAGGATAATCGTCAAGCGTGCTTTGTTTGATAGGGCCCGCGCCGAAACGTTGCCTCATTTACGGGTGCGGTTCATGAGCGGTGGGACGAGCCCAGGGATCTTCGTGTGGACACTGGATGCTTGACAAGTACACGGAGAACCCCCAACAGGGGCCATATGGAAGTGATGCGGAAAAGGTTAGGAACGTCAAATTTATAATCCACACGGAGGGAAACCACTTTGTCTTTTGGGAAGATCCGGAGAAGGCGATTGAGCAGTGTAGTGTCGCCATCGACCTGTAAACTTTCTGTACCTGGAGCCCTGGACGTGGAAGAATCACATTTGTTCTGAGATGTATTGTCGTATTCATAACACGTGGGCAGAAAGAAAAAACCGATCGATAGCGGGTAAATCGGACAATCGGGTCAAGAACACCCAGCACAGCACACTCATCTCTGCCCAGTCTGATGGAGAGCACTGACAAGGAACCATGTGCACGTAACCCGAGGACTTTTTGCGTGACGGAGTTGTACTCGCAACATGACAACCGAAGTTACCCGTTTACCTGTTTGATAGTGCCGTTCACAGCTAGATGGGCCCTGGAGCGGAGCCTGCTTTGATAGCGGGCAGTCAGTGACTATAGACGAATTAGCTTGAGAATTGGTCCTTCACCCTTGCCAGTTGTGTGGCCGAGGTCAAGGTCTGAGTCCGAACATTGGCAGCTCTGAACACGCCGCTAGCACAAGTGATACGACGATGCCATGCTCGGTCGAGATGGAAACAAAAGACTTTGGGCTGCATCACGCCGGTTCGTCACCTTGTGGACACCATCATCAATCGTGGCTTCATGGGCACTGGCGTGGCACGGTGGCATTGACTGACTTCAAGGCGCCCGACGAATAAAAAAATGTGACCACCCATTTCGACGGGAAACCAAAATAAAAGGTGCAATCATGACCCCCCGTACGAGGTGTCAGGTCAGAACTTTCCTATTGATATGGCCGAGACGAATCCAGTAGGTTTCAAAGACAGACACAATGGCAGTTAGCCATTACGACTTAGGTGCATATGCATTATAGCTACTGTTGTGTAGCAGTCAGGCTAACAAGAGAATTGAGCTTGATCATAACTCGCCGCATGTTCCCCATTATTGCCGCGTTACAGCCACCTCCGATCAACATCAGTTTTATGAATGTCATGCGCAGCAGGCTGGGCTCATGTGCTCGGGCCTGCAACCCAGAGTCTCGGTGATACCTATCGCATTGCGTTCAACAGCCCAGGTCAACTTGGCTTTGAGTTATGCCCACAAATTTCAAGGGAGATAAACTTGAACCCTGGATTTGTCGATATCCATGGTGGGCACAAACCAGTCTAGAAAAAGTGGTGG
Source organism: Pulveroboletus aff. viridisquamosus (assembly GCA_038088935.1). Taxonomy (NCBI): domain Eukaryota; kingdom Fungi; phylum Basidiomycota; class Agaricomycetes; order Boletales; family Boletaceae; genus Pulveroboletus; species Pulveroboletus aff. viridisquamosus. Next base: position 24,396 of record JBBPJW010000236.1, read on the forward strand.
CTCTATACAGGCGATGCGCAACACAATACCTGATCGAGTGATTGGACCCTCGTAGGGCCATCGAGAGTTCCTGCACTTTTGGTCCCTAGATTCAAACCAAGCTGCCAAACGTAATTTCGTCCAAGTTATGTCTACATACATCACTGTATATACTGAATCTCCATGTGGCCCGAATGACGCACTTTGCTGGTGCCAATATTCTTCACCACTTTACTGGCCTTGCATAGATGTTCGTGGCTCGGGCACGGCAAGCTGTCATATGGCTGATCCAGTGGAGGTGGACTGCCACGGATATCCAAGCGCTTTCAGTCTATCTGATTGCGGTCAGTCCAGGTATAGCCACCTAACTCAGGCTTCCAAACCTGTTAGCAACACCCCATCCTTATCTTCTATCCGAAATGTCGTGGCCCCCATAAACGGCTGCAGCGCATGTACAGCAAACTTGGTATGCGTTCTCAGCAGACACCGGATGTTGTGCTCGTTCATGAGCTGTACCACCTGCAATGAGGGCACGCTCGATTTCAGCTCCTGTAACAGTGCAAAAAGCACTTCAAATTCCAGTTTTGGGAACTGCACTCGGGTGACTCTCAACCCCAAGTATGTGATGGATGGAAATATGAGGCGAGGACAAATAAATGAGGAGAAGCGGTCCGAGACAATGGTGAGACGACGTAAATGTGGGCATACCTGCGTGAGGAGCAGCAAGTGACCTTGAACGTCGATCGAGATGAGGCTGGATATGTAGAACTGGACAGAGACGAGTTGTGAGCCATATACTTCGAGTAAACCTTTCCAGTGATAAAGATCTCGATTGAGGTCGAGCATGAGTTCCTGGAGAGCCGAGGGCCCAGGGCGACGACTGGCATTGAGGTCAAAGTGCGGGAGTAGGTGATTGTATGCGGTCGCGATCTGGACTGGAATGACGGCGTGTAGACGAAGCGTAGTTACGGTGGGTGGGACACCACCATGTTGAAGCTCCGGGGACCAAACCAAACGAGGACAATTGAGCACGCGAAGCTGAGTGCACTTGGCAAGGAGATCAATGATCCGAGAGGCAGATGGCTCGAGTCGGGTGGAGGACCAATTAAGGACACGCAATGAAGCCGCAGAGTGGTGGAGCGCGTCCAGAATGTTATTGGGAAGATTGGTGCCAGCATAATAGTTGGGGGCGATGGCGAATGATATGATGGCAAGGTGTCGCATATGTGTTATGAGTGTGGCAAGCGAGTCGAACTCAGCGTCAACGTTCTCAGCATGGTCACGCACGGCGATGTCCAGTCGCTGGGTATACTCGCCAAGAGGTCGCGCACCAGCGAGGGTACCTTTTCCTGCAGCAGAACGCACCAACATGGCGGAGAGCGAGGACAGGCAGCGTGCTCTACCAATGTAGACGGCTACATAGAGATAGGGTATGGCGAGGTGCCACCATTGTTTGCACACGCGAACGAGGGCACGCTTGGTGATGAGTGCATCGCGGAGGGCAGCATTGGAAGAATTGGTGTGAATGGACCCGAAGAGGCTGACTTGGGCGTAGACGTCAGGGACAAGGGTGTCGGAGATATGAGTGGCATGATGGAAGATGGACAACCAGAGTTCGGGCGGGAGTGCGGGTGAGTTGGCCATATCGTGGCTGTACACACAATGATGGTGTCGGTCCGCGCTTCCTGGATGCCGCAGCTGACCCTTTCCTTGCTGTCGCTCGTCAGCACCCGCACTGACAGATGTCTCCCCCGACTGATCTTGCCCAAGTTGTGAACGACGAGATCAAGTGCGTGTCGCCAACTGTTATCCTGTTCTCACTGAGTTCTTCCATCCCGTAGGGAATGGCATTTCCGTGAGCCATCGAATAATGCTGTGCAACTTGTTACTAACACGTCCTTGAACGTTTTCATATGCAGACATTTACTTTCATCAGCACAATGCAGATGAGCATCAAGCTGCGCTCGAGTTGCGTGATGCCGTCTTGTGTCTGCGACGTGACGGTGCTTTTGTGGCGGTCCCCCTCTTTCGCGTCAATACTGATCCAATCGGCCCGCACCCTGTAGGTGAGTGACTCTCGTCCCGGGCTCTCACTGCACTCGAGTTAAGGCAAGTTGTGTATAGGGTCTTATGAAATATGGGCCCCTTCCACGTCATTCGCATCTGTGTTCTCCTACCTCTGTCAGCACAGAGGTGATCTCAGGTGAGAGGGTTCTCGTGATTCTCATTTCTGCAGACTTCCCTATTCCATGATCAAGTATCCTCGTTCACCCCCTAACACGTGAAGAGGTTGGTTTTCACCTCATTCCGTCCAAATAGCTGACTATGATTCACGAGATCCTTCCCTGTCCAGAGAAAGTAAGATCTAGTCATCGTCTTACTCGTGCCACCCTAGTGATCCAGTATTCTACTCTCAGGGATCACGAGGTTCGCAACGCATGGATCGGTCCTCCTTTCCCTCTGGATCTCTCCGCACTCCCTGTCCTAGCTGAAAAACTTCCCCTGCAATATCCTAGTCTTAGTGAGCACACGATCCGCATCAGTGTGACTCTTCCTAAACTATCTGTATAGAACTTGGGTATTCGGCACCCGGTCCTGATTTTACGCTTGAGGACCGTCGTCGGATTGGTGCGAATGTAGAACGTATTTTGAGGGGCGAAAAGGAGGCGGCCCGAGCCCCTTGAATTTAAGGTGTACGTTCACCTCTTTTGCTTGATGGACCGAGGAATGAGAGTTCATCAATCACTCAAGCCAGGTATATCACACGATTCGTATATGTTAACCTTTGAAAGTGAATGAAAGTGTGTATGATCTGTTTAACCCGGAACGTCGAACACCTAGGCCACAGATAGCCATATTGTAGTTTATGTATGTCCATCAGAGGGACTCTCCCTGACAACGACAACGCAGACCAAGTTGCACTGAATAGAAAGCGCAATCGGCAGTTGTGGTACCTCCCAATGCTGCCCATGCACCTCTCTTACAGAAATCGGATTCAGAGATTCTAGAACAGAATATCGAGGTTGCTCAAGGTCCTAGCTCCTGCGTCTGGGGGGACCCAGGAGTGAATCGTTATATGCTGGGATGTCGAAAAGGCCGCATGCAATGTACACCACCTCCATTTCCGCCACTAAGACAGCTTTCATTGGACCTCTTCGTTTCGATTTATTCAAGCACTGTGAGTGGCAATGAACATAGCCGCAATGAACATCAGGACAGACACCATGTAAGCGCAATCAATAAATTGAAATTGGCTGGTAATACACATTAGTGACATTCTGCGAATAAACCGGTATCGACAGCCAACACTCGCGCGGATCGTCTACCAAGGGTGACTGGGCTTTGAGGAGACCCGTCTGGGTCTGACGTGGGCAAGTATATACGTCGCTTGAGTCCAGTACAAAGGCAACAGAGTGCAATAATTCGAATGAATCAATTCATCTAGCCCACTTTCGAAATTAGTTGGTGCAGGTAGAATTATAGCCTCTGAACTCATGAGGTGAAAAAGATGTTGGAAACATGATCTTGTTATCATGTTATCTGAGCCTGGAGCAGATAATATGAGGGCCAAAGAATTCAATCTAGAGAGTTTGATTCCCATCTTCTCTCTGTGTTTGAGAATGCAATGTGTAATGGCTGATGTGAGCATGTGTACAGTAATGTGTGTTGGAAAAGTAAATGGGTATAACTATTGCAATGTTAGATTCATGTTATTTATGGATAGCAATATCAGAAACAGACATGCTATAAGCTGGAAACAAGGCCATCAATATCTGATTCTAAATCCAGTGCAACATCTAGTTACCTGAATCCATGTGTCACATCTTTTGTATCTGAATGGAAGCACAATATCTGTGCAGAAAACATAATAAAAAGAATAGTCTTGCCAGTTCTTGCTGATATTAGTGTACAGTAAGGGAAACAATATAAACTTGGGAATTGATATATTGAGGGTGAATATAATAGAAAATAAGTAGTGATTACATTATAACAAGTAAAAGACTAACAGTATCTGCTTGCATTTGACTTCTAGAAATTTCTCCTATCAGATTTGCCTTTATTTCTATTGCTGATGTATTTCACAACCATTTGCTAGAAGGACATGTTAGATATGTTACATCTAATCTACCATGAAATAGAACTCACTTGCTTATATTTACCTGCAGCCATCCATAAAGGGCCATATTCTGGAGCTTTCCCAATGTAATCCTTTTTCCAATCCTCTTCATAGGCTAGAAATGCAAAATAATGAATGAAGGTTGCCACTGCAGCTTGAAGACATACCTGGTAGCAGTATGTCATCCTTGTGGGATGGTGGCTTCAGCAGATCAACATGGGAAAAAAAAAAGTGTAACAGTCACTGACCTCGTCATAGTTGAATTGAGGCGGGAAAGCCTCAACCTGTACATCTGTGAGATTCTTGTTTTTCCAGAAGGAAAGTAAAATAATCACGCTGTAGCAGAGCCATTCCCCAGTCGTTATACTCCAGATGCTCGCCCTACCATCAGCATCAGCGGCAAACCTCGTTGAATATGGGCAGCATTGACCGCACGCACTCTTTTTCTGTCCTTCAACTTGATAACACTCCCCCGGGTCCCTACGTCCCACATGCCACCTACACCCTCGTGAGCTTTGCAGACGATTCGTTTGCGATCCCTTGACACACAGGTAGCATATGACTTTTGTCTTTTGACCTTTTGGCTGTCCACAAGTCGCCATTCGCGAATCCCATCGCCATTCCCACTGAACAGTTGTTTTTCTTCGGGGTGGATCCACGTCCGTTCATTGCATTCGTCGAGTACTGCTGTTGGGTCTGACTGGATTATCAGCACTGCGTAACTCAGACTCCTCAGGACTGCTACGTACCGGCCATTGTCGATGGCGTCCTCACAAGAGACACGCTGTCGTTTACCTCGGAGAGTGAGTGGGGTGTTCCGACTTGCTCCGCAAACTTCTTGATATGGATCGTGGGTGCAAATGTTTGGCATGTGTTCTGATACCAATTCATGCTAGACAACCTTGTTGCAATGACCAGGAAACAGTTGGAAGTGTTCAACGATGCCAGGGGAGATCTTGGCCTGAGATGTGCGGATGCTCGTCATATCTCGGCCACAGGACTTGGTTTACTGCAAGCACATAATCCGCATGGGACACACTCACCGTACGACGCATAAGATATGGATATGCACGCATCCAAGAACGTTCTCGAATAAAGAGCACCCGTACCCCAGAAGAGTGGCCTCCACATGATGGGATGCGAGTCCCTCTGGGTCAACTATACCATTTCGTGCTCTAGCTTACACGTGTGGGCGTGTGTGGAACAACTTGCGCTTATGGCATTCTCTAGACCTGTAGGCGTGCATCACATGGCTGCACCCACACTCATGTCTGGATGCTAGCAATGTCTTTGGACACCCCACGGTGAGCTGGGTTTGCCACAGGTGGACTATATCAGTACATGGAAGCCATTAAGACGGTAGAGATTGTTTCCGGGGGCCATGTTAAGCTGTTGAGGGCATTCCTGCCATGTGATGTGCCAGTCGGTGTGTTCCACTGCTTGTCGTATCTGTACTTTTCTTTCTGGGAAGTTTCGCGTACACTGCCGTATTTCAATGTACCAATACACGGGTACGAGCGATGATCGGACTGATGATCTTTCTTCCCCAGGCCTTGCTGTATTGGACGAAACACTTTTGATCAGCGACCTCTTAGATGAAACCCGAGAGAAAGTTCTTCTCGTGACCGAAACGGATAGACACGGAAAGCTGCTCTTACAGAATGCATCTGGTCTCGCAGCCACCGGTCCCTTTCATCGTCTTTTGAGTGACGGACGAGCTTCGAGTTGCAGTCGTTCAACGAACCACCCAGCATGCTAATTTCTGCCAGACGTCCCTTTGTACTGCCCCTTGCATACGCTCGTATTGTGCGATGGACATGGTATATGGCGTGACAGGTCATGGTCGTGAATTCCCGTAGAGGCTTGGACATCTCCGTGGCCCTCACACCACGTCTTATTCAGTATTATCGGTATAAGAGTACATTGGTCTGACTGGATGCGTACCAACCTGAAAGCGACCCGCCAAAGATAAAGCCTACCAGCCTTCATCACTACAACCAGGAAGGAATTTTACACGTATGAGGCGGCTTGCAGCCCAGAAAAGCTGAATAAGACGTCATGCTGGCGACACGAACATCCAAGAACGTAGCTCTCCGACATGCTCGATGGCTGATCGTCAACAGTCTAGCAAACCAGCATCTCAACTCAGCAAGAGTCTATTGGATGAGACAACGACACGTCCGTCCAAGCAACGCACGCTCTCCAGCACGATCGTCATCAAACTCGGTAAGTTGGTCGTTCAATCGGATCTCTTCGTTCACGACCCGTTTACTTTGTAGGTACGTCGTCCATCGTCCATGAAAGGACCCATCAACCTCTCCTGTCCATCTTGTCCTCGCTCGTCGAGACCGTCGTCAGTCTCCGTAGCCTAGGCCACAAAGTCGTCCTCGTCAGCTCTGGCGCCATCGGTGTTGGTCTACGCACGATGACGATCCCCCAACGCCCCAAGAGCCTCTCCAAGAAACAAGTCAGTCGCCTTGTTCTTGAAACGCCCTTTTTTTTTTCTGTGTCGCTCACCCGGGTAGCGCAAAGGCACTTTCGGCGATCGGTCAAGGGCGACTCATTGCGCTCTGGGATAACCTGTTTGGTCAACTCGATCAACGGATCGCGCAGATATTGCTGACGCGGGGTGATATTTCCGACGTGCGTGCGTCTCGCGTGTTACGATGGAGAGGGATCATGTTCGCGACTAAAGTACGTTTCTGACAGCGGACGCGATACTTGAATGCGGTGAACACGATCAGGGAGCTCTTGAGTATGGGCGTAGTACCCATCGTGAACGAGAACGACACGATATCTGTCAGCGTACGTCGGTGTTCTTTGTTCCGTTCGTGCTGGCTGATTGAGGCTGACGAAGGAAATAAAATTTGGCGACAATGACACCCTTTCTGCGGTGACGTCGTCTATGATCCATGCCGATTACCTCTTCCTGCTCACGGACGTTGATGGGTTGTATTCGGCGAACCCGCGAAAGGACCCGGCTGCGAGAATGATTGATGTCGTGATGTCCGTCGCAGACATCAGAGCTCAAGGTCATTCCCGCGCACCAGTTCTACATGTCTCTGATCCTGACTTGTGTGACAGTGAGCACGTCTACGCTTGGCTCTAGCCTAGGCACCGGCGGTATGGAAACGAAACTCATCGCGGCGGAAATCGCGACGGGTGCTGGTGTTATGACGATCATCACGTCCAGCAAAAAGCCCTCTGCGATCGTGGATATCGTTGACTACTATACTCAGCTTCGGCTCCAGTCCGTCCTGTCGTCTGGCACAGCAAGCCCACTTCCGAAACTCCACACGCTGGATCTGGATCGTGTCAACGTGACGTTGAGTTTACGACGACCACCGCATACGGTATTCAGGCCTTCTGCGACGCCGATGCGGGATTTAAAATCCTGGACGAGCCACACTCTGTATCCTGCTGGGGGTGTCATCATCGATAGTGGTGCCTATGCAGTGTTGTCGCGCCGGGAATCTGGTGGGCGGTTGCTTCCGGCAGGCGTGCTTGGCATCCGTGGGTCTTTTGCGTCAGGACAAGCGGTGCGCATTCTCGTCCGAAGCGTTCCGGAGGGGATTTCGGGAGGGAGGATGACAGCGCTTCCCGATCTCCACGATCCCGAAAACGCGACGCCATCGCTCTCGCGATCGAGCTCGTCTTCGTCCATAGCTGATGATCTTGCATTGGATGCGCAAAAGATCGTGGGTGACGATGTGCATACGGCAGAGGAAGTGGAAGAGAGCGATGCGTGGGAGGTAAAGGAAGTTGGACGGGGACTCGCGAATTACAATTCAGTGCAGATTTTGCGGATCAAGGGTCTGAACAGGTACGTCGGAGTTGCATCGAACATGATCATGCCTTTGACGAGCTGGTCACTAGCGGACGCATCGCCCAGCTGCTAGGCTATGCGGACACAGAGTATGTGGTCGAGCACATTACGATCCGAGCTGTAGTGGCTGTGTAACTGTATTTGGCATTATTGTGCCTTGTGCAAATATCGGATAGATCATAAGGTCACCCTTTTTTTTTGCCTTTCGTTCCAGGGGTCGCCGTCGAAGTGATGTACCACGGAAACTCCGTCCGACTGCTCGCGGGCAAGTCTCGCTCAGTCTTCCTCGACGCATGGCTAACACAACCTCACCCAGGCAACAGCCACCCAGAGCTCGCCCAGTCTGTGGCCGAGCGGTGAGCCCCATGACGGCCCAGCGGACTGCTAATGCCCCGTTCACAGACTTGGAGTGTCACTCACTCCATGCGTGCCCGGCAAGTTTTCCAACGGCGAGATCAACGTCAAAATAGCCGAGTCCATCCGCGAAGAAGACGTGTTCATCATCCAGTCGGGGTGTCGCGACGTCAACGACAACCTGATGGAGCTCCTCGTCCTCATCTCTGCCTGCAAGACCGCCTCGGCACGTCGAATCACTGCCGTCATTCCCTGTTTCCCCTATGCGCGCATGGACAAGAAGGACGAATCGCGCGCACCGATTACGTCCAAGTTGGTCGCGAATATGTTGGCCGTTGCGGGATGTGACCACGTGATTACAATGGACCTGCATGCCAGCCAGATCCAAGGCTTCTTCGACATACCCGTAGACAACCTCTTTTCAGAGGCCTTGATGATTTCATACATCAAGACACGCATCGATGGATGGAGAAATAGCATCGTGGTCAGTCCCGATGCCGGTGGTGCAAAACGGTATGTGGAAGGCAGGGTCTGTGCCATGCTGTTCGGTGCTTATACCGGTTCCTAGGGTCACGGCGATTGCAGACAAACTCGGCGTCGAATTCGCCTTGATTCACAGGAAGCGGGATGGCGGGTCCAAGAACGCGCCTGAGCGGATGGAGCTGCTGGTCGGTGATGTGCGGGACAAGGTACGTTCCCTGCTGTACTGCAAGGTTGCCATATATGTTCGGCTTGCTCATTGAAGCGGTGCCAAAGGTTGCTATTTTGGTGGACGACATGATTGATACCGGCCACACGCTGGAGCTAGCCGTGCGGACGTTGAAAGACAAGGGCGCGAAGACCATTTATGCCCTGATTTCTCATGGTGAGTTTCAGCCGTTGATGTAATTGCACTTTTCAAGTAGCCGCTTGCCTAGGTTTATTTGCAGAAGCGGACATGGAAAGCCTTCAAAGCCTTCCGATAGAGCAGATAGTGGTGTGTCTGCTTTCGTAGCTCACTACGTATTCGATCTGCTGAGGCGAGGCTAGGTTACCAACACAATACCCCAGAAACATCATAAAGCACAGTGTCCAAAGCTCGTCACGATAGACATCAGCGCTACGATTTCAGAAAGCATCCGCAGGACTCACAATGGAGAAAGTATCAGTTTGTTATTTGGTGATTGGGCATATAGCAGAAGTTTGGACATTGTAACCTAGCACCTTTTTTATCGGGACGGCGTTCCATCAAACCTGCGGAATCAATTCCAGTCTGACCTTCCTGTACAGGATGAGCAGATGACTCCCGGTGTACAGGCTACTTGCCTTGCTACCGGACAAGAGGCTCAGGCCTTCAGGGGTGGCAAGGAACGGACCTGACGTGGCAAATTGACCGGTACTACAGCATGGCAGCTCCCCATGCTCGTCCTGAGACCCCATGTCGTCTTATTGCTCTTTGATGGTGTCTGAGCGGCCACTTAAAATTAAATCTGCTGTGCGCTAAAACTCGTGCTCTTACCCACGACACGCTCCAGACGAACGGCCTAACGATGTCTGGGAAGATGTTGGCATATTTTCGGAAGTCGGGGGGCGACGACGCAAGCTTGGGCCTCGATGGCGGTGAGAAAGAAGAAGTCGGGTCGGCTGTTACTGTCGGCCCAGCGGGATTCTCTCTCGAAGAAGGTGCGTCTATTCACACTCTTTGTTGTCTTGGTTCAATGTCTGTTTTATGCAGGTACTGCTGGAGGGCTTGGTCGTCACCTCGGCCTCACCTCCTGCACCCTTCTCATCGTTGGGCGTATCATCGGTACTGGCATATTTTCTACGCCTTCATCCATTCTGAGCGGGGTGGGCTCTGTTGGGGCATCACTCATGCTATGGGTGCTTGGTTTTGTTCTCTCCTTTTGTGGCTTGTTCATCTGGCTTGAATTCGGAACCATGTATCCGCGGAGTGGCGGCGAAAAGGTGTATCTGGAGGCAGTGTACCAAAGGCCGAAATACCTGGCTACGGTGGTGTTTGCTACGAACGCGATCCTACTCGGATTCACTGCGAGCGGGTGTATTGTAAGTGTCAAGCTGTGTATGGCTGCATGTCTGGTGACCTTGAGCCCGGACGGTAGGTATTTGCGAGCAAGTCAGCAACTTGACTACCCCATGCGCGTGGCAGATGTCCTAACCTCACTTTAGCATCCTTGTTTCGGCAGGACGGGTCGCAACGACTTGGTCTGAACGTGGCATTGCTCTCGGAGGTACTCCTTAAACTCCTACGTGACGCAGACATCGGGCCAACATCACTCTTAGTGATCTTTTTTGTGACTCTTCTTCACGGTCTTACGCCACGCGTTGGCGTGTATATCATGAACGTGCGTAGATGACTTTGTTTTCTGTCTTTGCATATCTTCTAACGACAGTCTCAGTTGCTAACTGTCTTTAAGATAGTTATTCTTATATTTATTGTAATAACAGGCTGGGTGGTGTTGTCGGGCAAGACTCACATTACTGATCCACAAGCCAATTTCGTCAATGCATTCGCCGGTAGCTCTCATAGTGGTGGCGACGTAAGTGTTTTTCTCGCCGATAGCAGTTGATGCCAATGGAGGTGTGCAGTATGCGACAGCAACCTTCAAAGTACTTAATGCATACGCCGGATGGTCAAATGTCAACTACGTGCTCAACAATGTCCGGGATCCAGTACGAACGCTCAAAATTGCCGGACCCCTCGGGTTGGGTATATGTGCGGCGCTCTATCTCCTTGCCAATGTTGCATATTTCAGCGCAGCGACTAAAGTACGTCGACCATGTCCTTCCTTCATCTGCTACTTTTCCAATGTTGTCGACAATAGGCGGAGATTGAGAAATCTGGGGTGACTGTGGCTGCCTTGTTCTTCAAACAAGTGTTCGGATCTACGGCGGAGCGTGCGTTGAGTGTGTTTGTTGCTCTCAGGTGGTTTCGTGTCCGTTTGTTTCCGTCTTTTTTACCTGATCACATTGACTCTTCATGCTGTTAACTTTTCCGACGACGGAACTCGACGATGCAGTGCGCTAGGGGTGAGTATCGACATATGAAGTATTGGGCATCCTGGACTGATGTCGCTCTAGAATGTCATCACTGTCGTATGTGATGTCCGCTCTAGCTGTTCTCCTGGATGCTGATAAACGTGAGTAGACATTTGCTGCTGCTCGCGTCAACCAGGGTGAGCATACGTACTATTCCATGCCATCCTCGAAACTGATCACGTCACCTTCGACAGAGCTTGCCAAGGAGGGCGTTCCTCTCCCATTCGGTAACAAATTCTGGGCGTCAAATTGGCCAACTGGAAAGTCACCTTTACCGGGGCTCATCATACACTTGATCCCTTCAGTGCGTGCAGTCTTGATTGTCTGAGGATTGTGCTGAATGAACTGGTGGGAGTGTAGGTTATCGTGATTCTTGCGCCGCCCATGAGCGTCGTATATCCGTTTATATTAGATGTCGAAGGATACCCCCAGCAGATTATCAACTTTTTCATTGTTGTAGTGCGTTTATTGCCCTTTCTTCGTTTCTATATGTGTCAGCCATGAGGTAGGGTCTCTTTTGGATGCGATGGAAGAGATCAGATATACCCAGACCCTTCAGGGGTAAGTGAATTATGTGTCGTGGAACTTGCGCTGAAGCACGTTTGCTCAGTCTGGTGGCCTCTAGCAGTATTCTACCTCGCCGCAGCAGTGTTCCGTGAGTGTCACTTCTCCCAAGCCCTGTGAACGCTCCCATCAAGGTACTTATGTGTAACATCTGGCAGTTATAGTCGCACCGTACTTGCCTCCATCCAATGGTGTTGGAGACACGCCTCCTCTCCCGTACTACCTGTGCGTTGTATTCGTTGTTCGTTCGTCCTCGGAGCGGCGTGCGATGCCGAGACGGGACTGATGATGCTGTGTCAAATGATAGGTATTGCCTTGTTGGTATCGGCATCATGTTTATTGGGGTCGGTTATTGGGCTGGATGGCGTATTCTGTTACCAAAGGTATTCGGGTACGAGCTCGTACCGCGCAAACATTTCCTCGAAGATGGCACCGTCGTGACCCTGGTGAGCATGTATTTTAGTTCCACCGTTGACTGAGAGGTGACTCTCATTGGCCGTTCAAGTTTTCGCGCAGAAAAGTTCAGTGAACGGATACCCCAAACGATAGTCATATGGCGTTGTTCGATGATCGTCGCCGGACATTGCTTCATTCATTTGATAAACGTATGGACACATGGACACGGCTTAGCATGATGTATACCGTTCTTCCACGCCATGAATGGAAATTCTTGTCGCATCCAGGCTCAGTTGACGATTTGCGCAATATTTCAAGAAAAGAGCTACTGGTCTTGGCTCTTTCAGGCGTCCTTCAGTTTCTGCGGCGTGAAAAGATCAGTAACCATCACACCTCTGATGGTACTGCCTCAGCCTGCCATGTGGCTGAGACTTCGGTGTCTACATCCGTAATAAGACGGTATATTCTTCCCTATTGTCCTAAACATTATCGATTTCTTTGGATGCGCTAGAAGATAGAAGACAGTAAGAATGTTGCCTTGAAACGTGATAGTGGTGAAACGCAACCCATCCAAGAGGCCATGCTGTTGGTACTAGTGAACTCTTACTTGAAGGAGGTGTGCCCTTCCACTTTTTTGCAGCCCTTCGTCACTCCGGTTCAACGTCTGTTTCGTGTAGATAGAGATGAAGGGTTTGGTCGTCATCTAGGTACTCATCTCGTGTACCCTTGTCATTGTCGGACGTATCATTTGTGCCCGTTCTTACATCCTGAGCGGGGTGGGCTCTGTTGGGGTTGGGGCACCGCCCATGTTGACGTGAGAGGTGCACGGATAGGGGCAGGTCTCACTGCAAAACACGAGACGGGTGCTCGGTCTCGTTCTCTCCTTTCGCAGTTGTCCATCTGGCTCACACTAGGGCCATGTACCCGCGGAGTAGTGGCGAACAGGTGTGTCTGGAGGCGGTATATCAAAGACCGTAAGACCTTGCTACGTTGGTGGCTGCGAATGCGATGCCACTCGGATTCACTGCGAGTGAGTGCATTGCAATTGTCAAGTTGTATGTGATTGTGTGCTGATGACCTTGACCTCGGGCGGTAGGTATTTGCGAACGGGAACGCAACTTGGTTCCCAATGCGCGTAGCAGGTGTCCTAACCTCGCTATAGTGTCGTTGTTTCTGCGGGACGGATGGGATGGTCTGAATGTGGCGTTGCTCTTGTTGGGGGTACTTCCTAGCGATCGTTTTTGTGACCATCCTTCATGCTTTTGCGCCATGTGCTGGCGTGTATATTATGACCGCATGCATTCGCTCTGCGTACCCGCAAAGTTTCTCAGCTAGTGACGATCTTGAAGATCGCATTTCTTCTCTTTATCACGATAACAGGCCGGGTGGTGTGTCAAGCAAGACACGCACAGCCATTCCCCGAGCCAACGTTGTCTGCGCATTCGCCGGAAGCTCCCACAGTGGTAGTGATGTAAACGTTTTCGTTGTTGATCAGCGATCATCGTTGGTCTTATTGGGGATGCACAATATGCGACAGCGACATTCGAGGCCCTGTATACACTTACGGCTGATCAAATGTCAACTACCTGCTCAACAATGTCTGAGTTCCGGTGCGGACGGTGAGGATTGCTAGACTCTTGGGACTGTCTCCTTGTCGATATCGCGTATTTCAGTGCGGTCCACCAAGGTGCGTAGACCAACTCCACCGTACAGCATGGTTTTTTCGTCGTCGCAAGGTGTTCGATGCAACTGTTGCCAGTAGGCGCAGATCGAATCATCCAAGTCGACCGTGGCTGGCTTTTTCTCGAGCACGTGTTCGGATCAACGGCGGAGCGTACGTCGAATTCCCTTGTTGCTCTCAGGTGTGCTTTGCGTTCCTGAGTTCCCCTGCCTCACCGGACTACATCGAACTTGGCTTGCTAATTTTGCCAATGGCTGAAATTCGATGATGAAGTGCGATAAGAGTGAGCGTTGACGTATTGAACCGTTCAAACAGATGATGAATCCAGACAAGGGCGACTTGCCTGTAGACCAGTCTAACGCCCAGAACTGAGAGAGGAGTGTCCTCCTTGACAAACTTTGCCGCAACTAATTTGCATGCTTTGATCAATTTCCAAAATGGCATGTGGTGGCATGTAACTTACCCTGGTTAACACGGGTAGCCGCGCGCGTCTATTTATGTTTATGAGCCCATGAACGGGAACAGCTAAGACAAACATCACATGCGACGGCGATGACAATCCAGGGCAACGTCAGTACAGCTCCCCTTTCCCTGTGACAATGATGTGAATAGTAGAAGAGAGAAACGGTGCACATCGTTCGTTGATGCGCGGGACTGTCCTGGACTGATACCCAGGGAGATGCACATTAAAGTGGAGTTGCCGCAGAAGGGAGTGCGAAAGGCGAAGGGACAAGAAGGGAAGCGGGCGACACAGTGAAACGAGCGCCTTGTATAACCCATTCTTACTTGCATTCTTCGGCAATGCGATTGGTCCAGTGGGTACGAGCCGGTCCGGGCTTTGCTCGACGAGGTTCTTTATTCAATAGTTGCTCTGCGCTGCCCGCAACCTTCAGTTGTTCATACATCAAGGTTGATGGAAGAGCAGTTGAAGTTGATCAGGTCATCATCCTGTGCGTGTGTGGGGAAAAGGACGGTCTGCGCGGTACGTGCGTGCGGGAAATAGGGTCAACTCACGTAGGTACTTTGACAGCAGACGGGCTGCTGGATGCACAAAGCACTGCTACCGGTACCAACGCCTGTGATTGGGGTGCAGGTGACCCTAACGGGACCCGCAATGTCGAGCAGTCCCAGAAGAGTTGTAAAAGTGTGAAAGCAGGGGGGAGATCGAAATCTTGTAGTGAAGAAATTTCCAAAGCATACAAAAAGTCAGTGTTGTGTTCGTGAACCTCTAATGGGCTTTGAACGTGCTGGAGGCAGGGTTGACAAGGGCAGCAATAGAACGGAGGGAAGAGAAGTGGAAGGTCACGTTTTCTACAGGTAGAGTTGTTGAGTATAACTGCCCGAGAAACAATGGGGGGTTGGGTTGTTTGCTGATGCTAAGTTGCTCTGCGACTGGCTCTCTTACGTAGCAAGGGGCGCCTTTCTCTCACTTCACCCTTTTCCACATAGCCTGTTCGTTCGGCAAGCATTGTCAGCCTAGAGGTCACATGCATCTGCCTGTTATTCCATCATGGTGGTGTGAAAAAGTAGAAAAGGAACAAACATGTCGTGTCTCTAGGTGGTATTTCCGGTCGAGAATACCGGAAAATAAACGTTCATTGGTGCTTGGACTAACGAACGTGGCAGCCAAAATTTGACCCCTTTGACTGAAATTAATATTAGGCGTCCGTGAGTACAAAATTGGCTCATGAACTTGGCGTGTGTCCAGATGCTGGGGGGCAATAACACGGGGCACGGGTATGCCGATTGGTCGGTTATGGTTATGCGAGGCCAGAAACACGTTCGCTCATTTGAAAGCACGGCGTACCGGAAACTGACAGCAGTTGTCCACCAAGTAAAATCTCAAGAAACGATTGTGGTTGTGCGGGATAGGGAGCAAGGGAGAGAAGAGGCGAGAGCCAGAGAGAGGAGCGGAGAGTGTCGGAGCAGAGTAGAATAGATGGAGGGGAGAACACGAAAGAGAAGAGTAAGAACTAGTCAGTCAGTAGTAGTAGTCCTGGTCTCCCCGACATATGCTACCCGGAATTCGGAAATTCGTAGCAGTTCGGGATTTCTCAACGTACACGTTGACTTTGAACATGCATCCATGAATGAAATCTCCAGCTTGATAGGTGGTCAGGGTGGTTTAGTGAGGCTACCCCTTGACATAATCGAAACAGAGAGGAGGTATCGCCAGGCAGATGGCTCTGTATGACAGCGAGGCTCGAACGGCAACGCATCTGCTGACTAATCTCAGCCACTCATGTGCGCCATATCAAAGCTAGGCCCAAGCATAATCTTATCGGTGCACGGGTCACTATGTTGTCTATCGGACACACAACGAGCAAGTGTCGTTTTGTGGACCAGGGTTTTCAAGCTCAGTCATTCGCCTGCTCCTTTCCACAGCTCAGTTCGGAGAGCGTTTGATCCGTATCTCTTCAATTATAGTAAATCCGCATCGGAAGGTTTACTGCTGCTTAGTGCAGACCTTTCGGACGTACTCCAAAACGCCAACAGATGATGCCACACTATTGAGATTACGCAACACCATGACGGGAATGGAGAAACTTGTCAACAAAAGGGGTCAAGGTAAATGTTGGTCTTTGTTGGGTTTAGATGACAGAAAATATAGAAGACAGATGAACTGGCTATGGAATGCTGAAATCTGGCAAAGTCGTTTCAACATCTACAAGTTAAAGCTGTGTTACTCATATGATGGAAGACATAGAGGCTGAAGAAACTATCAAAAGTGTTTGGCCAGATCAGCTGAAAACTGGAACATGCCTAATAGTTACACATAGCCCAAATTTTAGGTATGGTTACATTCCTCCTGGGCCAACTAATGATATACACCAAACAAGCAATAATAACAAGGTGGAAAAAAGTTACCTCCAGATTAGATGTCAACAGTCACCTAGTCACCTCCACATAAAAAAAAAAGAAGTTACCACATGTGGTGCTTGGTTATTGACATGCCATTTACTCCCCTAAGTGTGTGGTGAATCTTTTAATTTTAGTGGGTAAGAGTACACCAAGGTCCTCTAGACACTGAGGATATGCTATAATAAATGGAGTCAATATGTTTTGTAAATTCATTTTCCTTTAGACTCCAATATGCTACTTCCTGCCTTAGTATACCATATAGGACTAGAGGTTGTCAGTTGCTTACTTTGTGACTGTGCAGAGCCAGCTCCAGCTAAGTATTGTTATGCACCCAAAGAGTGCAATCCAAATACTGGCAACAACCAGTGAGTAACAGGCAACTAACAACAACAAGAGGGCTTTTAGACTAGTGGCCCCAGAACTAGGCTTGTGAATCTTGAGAAGGATAACCTGAGTTAACACCAACAAGTGCTCAGGCTGTGAGAAAGAAGGAAGAAGGACAGATATTCAGGTTAACTCAGAAGGGCCCAAGTAAGAGGAGCATAAGATACAAGTGATCAAGACTGGAGAGACTTCAGGTTTTGCCCCACCCTGTATATATATTGCCAGAGAGGCATAGTCTCATACATAGGATAAGTAACCTACTATCTATGTAACCAATAGCAGTATTCTCTTGTATCTTCTTAAATAGGGAATAGGGCATAGGGTGATAAGTAATGAGTGAGGCAGTGGCCTTGCAGATCAAGGGAAATGGAAGAGAAACCACACCATGAGAATGTGGGAGAATGGAAGTGCTTCAGGGTCAATGAATATGATTAAGGCATGGCTGCCATAAGGCTAAGGAGATCTATCTAGATCTCTGCCACAGATACAATCCTAATCTAGATTCATTAGATCAGATGTCATCAGTATTGATCTAAGATCTTATCTGAGATCCAGCCACATCACATGATTAACCCATCAGTGAGGAATACTCTGATATAATAAATCAAACCTAAGCCTAGGGTTTATCCTTGTAAGGCAGGCAAGTTCCACAGTCACATGAGTAAACCATCAGTGTTTGCTGAGTACATAACAAGTATAGGTAAGTGGTACATTTCTTCTTTCTTTCTGTACTGCTACCTGCTGCTTAAGCTGTACTTCTTGTTGCTTTTACCCCTCTTTCTTTTTATGAAGCCCCATAAAAAGATCTTTTCTTCTTTTGCTACTTTTCATATGTTTTCTCCATTTTATTTATTATATCTATGTTATTTTGTTTCATAAAAGCTTATCAATTACACCTGAACATATATGTTTAGATACAATACATTACATATATATTATGCCTTGTATATAATGTTACAATCTCATCATACACTGATAATTGCTTTACATGACCATGAGACTTAGATGCCAAAACAAGAATGACTCTAGGTTATAATTTGGTTCTTTATTCAGAGTATCTCTTACTGATGGGTTTGACATAATGATGTGGCTGGATCTCAGATAAGATCTTAGATTGATTATGATGATATCTGATCTGTGGCAGAGATTGTTGCAAACCATGCAACGACCACTTTCAACTTCACGTGATCGTGGGAATCCCATTCCTATTCAGGCTAAACCCTAGCTTAGGACCAAGGCATATACTATACGAGTACCTATAAGGTTAGTGACACGAGGCACATCTAGGATCTTCCCTAGATCTCCCCTGGATCTTCCCTGATCCTGGATCTCGGATCTCATCTGTCGGATCTGACGGATCTGATCTGATCTGTGGCTAGAGATCCCCGTTCTCGTTGTTACCTCACCCCTTACTTTCCATTCCCTCACTCCCTTCATTACCGCTCCATGCATTAT
>JBBPJW010000237.1:0-42960 GCA_038088935.1 Pulveroboletus aff. viridisquamosus
GTCTGCAGCTGCTGAGGCCCCTACTTGCCGGGTGCCGCCACAGGTCGTCCTGTGGTCGCCAAATGTCGCTGTTCACCAAGGTAAAGAGCGCGTTCAGCACACCAGAGTCTAAAGTACTCGACAAAATCATCGCCGTTCCATTTTATGAGCTCTCTCGCCCACCCCCGCCGATACAATTAAACTGGTTGTTCCTCTTTCTGGATGCGGTTTTCACGTTCGTGCTCTCTCATACTCGCATGTCAGACCTCGACCCAATGCATGTCATACCACAGAGGCTCAGGCGTCGTTCTGGCTTGGCAATACTGGACATATGACATCCCTGGTGATGGGGAAGGATCCCCGCAAAAACGGGAGCTCCGACCTGCCAATCATCGACTCGCACTCGCTTGCTTCCACGTCGGTGTCGGATCTGTCGTCGCCCTACGACTCATAAATGTGAGACGGTCTCATGTTCGGAAGCTCTGGTTATTCCCTGGATCTGTCCCGGGAAACTATCGTCGAGCGACAGTATTACCATCCTTGGACACGATCGTAATGGAGACCTATGCATTGTTCAACCCCCGGGTAGAGTTTACGCTGGAGCGGAGCGCCTATCGATTTACTGGGCATAAACAGGACGCCGTCCTTCGGTTAGCACCCTTTGGTCGGCGGGAAGAAGGGTTCGTACTGCTTTCGAAGGGAGTTCGGATTGACGGAAAACCTGTCTCTCGGGATGATGCACTACGAGAGATTTTGAATCCCTTCCAACGATCTGAAGCAACTTCTGGTGGTTCCTTCACGAAGACGAAAGCTCATGTGAGTTCAGGTCTGTTCGTTGATTGCTACCCAGATTGACTAGTTTAAAGTCGAAGAAAAGAAAGCAATCCTAGATACCCATCGCTACGGTTGAAGTGGTCGCTCCTTCATATCTATTAGTGTTGCTCGTATTGCCACGGTCTGTAGTCGGCGTGTCGGCGTAGAGTCTGTTACATGGTTGAGACAACCCAAGTTGGTCAGGTGATCAGATCAACCCTTCATTCCCCTCGGCCATGCCCATACCATACCTACCTCACATCTTGTACTCCACTGCACTGACCTCCTTGTCAATTCATCTGCTTTGGCAAAGAACCGTCGACAGGGAAGATCGCGCTCGTTATCATGCACAAGTGTCGATCCTAGAAGACCTCGCCCGGCAGCTTCGCTCAGGCGCACCGATCACTGACGAGGAAATAACCAGACTCAAAAATCTCGCTCGAGCACACAGCCAAGGCGGAGAGACGGAGCAGTCTGTTGGGGCAATACGGTGGTCAGAAGTCGTTTGGGGCAAAAAAGTCGCGGAGAGCGACGAGAAAAACGAGTCAACGCAATGAGAATTGGAGATAGGTGTGTGCTACAAAGCTGCATTGGGACAGATCATCCAATTTACCCTTTAATTTGTAAAGACCTGTAGAAATACTTGATTAGCATCATGCGTCATAGAGCGGTTGGTAGTGGCGCCACGTTGGTGCTACGCCTGAAGGCCTGATCCCGCGGGCTATTTTTCTGGTGCACCAGTGCTCGTCTTTGTGAGTCCTCCAGGTCCAAGTCCTACACGTTGAATTGAACAACAGCCAGAGTTACATATACACGATAATGAAGATTATCATACAAATGATCAGAAGACAAACACCATCGACTGTCCAGAGCAGAGCAAAGTGAGCCGAAGGCACGGAAGCCATTTGCCTTACTGTGGGGTGGTGTCAGTGACGCAGTGACGAGAAGTTAAAGCTTATTTGAACATACAAAAATGCCGAAGAGGCTCTGCGATGATTTCTGCTTTGCCATCTGGTCCTTTCTCTCTTTCTCCTCCATGTCCGCTTTTTCCGCCTTCTCCTTCTCTTCTTTTTCCTTGGCTTGCCTCGCTTTCTCCTGTTTCTCCTGTCTCTCCTTGTCTCGTGAAGCTGTCACGGGTCTCTTCTCGTCGCCTCCTTCCTTCGCTTCCTCGCGTGTGTTCTTGCCTCCCACTTCGTTCCCCTGCTTGTTCTTTCGACTTTTCTTTTGTTCGCCGTCCATCGAAAGGGAAGATGGTCCGCTGGACGGTGTTGCCCTGTTCGGAATCTGTGGCTCTGCCAGCGTTATTGTTGGTATGCTCGGTCTAGTCGCGTGGGCACGCTCGCCATTCAAGCCTGAGGCTTGATCCCCCGACCCTGTGGAGGTGCCATGTGGCCGGGGATTCAAGCCTTCGTTGAAGCGCCTCGAGATAATCTCTCTCAGCGTCTCGTCCTCGAGGCTTGCACTCGTTGGGCTTTCGTGACCCAACTCGCCAGCCCTACGTTGGGCGTCTTCACGCGCCTGAAGAAGGTTGATTAGTACGTCCATGGGTATAAGACGGCCATCTGTTTCTGTTGGCACTGTTGGGCTCCTGCAGATATCTACATAGGAAGAAAGGAGTTGCTCGCCATCGACGCCGTGTTGATTGTAAATGGAAATCCTCTCTGCAGGAGGAAGCTTCAGGGCTTCCAGCTCCCGAACGGCTAACTGCCTGATCTTTTCAAACATCCAGCGAGTGGCGAGACGGAGGATAACGAGCCAGTTGTCCTTGGTTTGCTGTTGATAAGAATAATCCCTATCCGATTGAACGATAAACCGATCCGTTCGACCATATCCGAGTCAACACCTTACCTGTCGTACCATACCCAGAGTAATCGCTCGAAATCGTCGGGTTGGACGTCAAGGGTGAAGGGACGTGCATCTGTCCCAGCCTCGGGATCGTCTTCTGCAGCACTGGCGAAGAGCTCGCGGAAGACTTCTGACTCGCGCTCAAAGAAGGACCTGTGGACTCTGAACAACGTCTGCCCCGTCTTGCAGCCGCCACACAGAGGGTCGTGAGTCGGCAGATCAGATCATCTCGGGCGCAGGAGCTGGACCAGACCTACCAAAAAGGACACACTCCCGTCGTTCAGGTAGTACTCGGAGTGTTTAGTCACTCGTCCGAGACCGCCTCCCATGATCTGTCGGTGGGTTGTGATAGAGGGGAGGGATGCCAGGTGGGAGACGTCGAGCCGACCCGAGGCTATCTATACCCGGCCACGAGCGTCTCTTCGCGGGGAGATCCATCAGGGCAATGGGCCCAATAATACATCACCACGGGAGGCGCATCCTGTGAGGATCTCGCCTGGCATGGACTGATACTCGACAAGGGGCCGCTTCTGACTTCATCCAGCTTCTTAGGCGATCGCCCACAGCTGCCCATGGAGCAACGAAGCGGTGGTAGTATGAGTCGACCTCCACAGCAACGCGGGCCTACAAAACGCTTTTTTGGGCGAGCAACGAGGCACGCTCCGTTTCAGCGAAACTGCGCAGCAACTCCGGTGCATATTTCATCAACGTTCTCTCGCTTGCCACGCTGGCGCTGTCCCACAGCAAGTGGAGCCCCGTGACAGACTGGTACCGCTCAATTGTGTACACTCACAGACATCCGCTACAACGGTGCGGAAGGCCCCTTTGTTCTCGAGGCATCTTGAGACCCCACAAGCACCACGCGTACCTCCTCGTCATTTCTTTCCACGTCGTGACTATGTCTGTATTCGCTGCGATCAGTGCCAGCCGCAGCGTGCGAGAACGAAGATACTCGTCGCTAGGCTATGTGGCGTACTGCCTGGTCGTACGACCCCACACAAGGTCGATACGATAGGTATCCAGGTATCGCGTTCGATTGGGAGGGAATGCCTTCTGGACGGGCCGTTCAATAGTCTGCGTCGCACCAATGTACCCGTCGGCCATATTCAGGTCTAATCCACATGCACAGACGATGTATAGTGCTTCCTCCAAGAATTGGGATCTGAATTGGCCATGGACCAATCGAACGCGTCCGAGTTGTGATTTCAGCGGATCTGTAGGGTGTAGACTCCGTCTGTTTCCAAGTAAACCTCATGGTTGGGGAACGTCGTGTCCCTGGACACTGGAACTAGGGGCACTTCGGGACGGGCTATGTGAAACACAGAGCAGGCCACAGAGCAGGCCAGATGTACTTTGTCCGAAGCCGTCTGGGACAGTCGGCATGTCTCGCACTGCCCCTATCTCGACCCGGAAAGATGTCTGGGGATAAACAAGAAGGACGCCTTACTGGCCCAGTAATATCAGAGTTGGGCATCTGCATCCTAGTCAGGTGGTCGCGCGACATGTACGTAGTTTCCGAGTTTCCCTCCGGAGCTCTGGAGGGGAAATGAGTAACGTCAACTACATGTAGCAGAAGATCAAAGCTAGAGATGAGCGCATCAAACATCTCCTGTATTCGGTCACCAGCGAGCGTCGACGCGGTAGCGAAGTAGTTGCTTCTATTCGGTGCGACCAGAAGTTATCTACGATCTTGACTCACTTAGGAACATTCTGGTGTGTCTGCAATCAGCTCCGACCCAAAGTGGACTAGCTTTTTTTTTTTTTTTTTTTTTTGAAACTGACCGTAGTCAGTCAGGCAGGGGTCGGGGCTTCTTGGGAGTGGTCTTCAATGAATTCATCTCCAAAGCTACCCACGCTGCCTGAGGGAGAGTTAGAGATACAACATCCGCAAGGAATTAAAGTTGTCATTGTTTAGAGGGAAGAGCATCCCCGTTGTAGCTCTTTCTGATGGTTATCCAAGTCACATCTGTGCACTTGTCCTTCTTTCTTGAATTCGTATGCAGGGACTCATCAAGCGATGTAGTACTGAAATGTCCTGTCTGAAGCCGAGCGACATTCGCGCATAAACGAGTCCATCTAGTCTTTGTCAACGCACTGTCCCACTCTCGACGGACACTCTGGAAGTGCATCGGATTGGGCAGCGTCATCATGTACACTCGGCGACCGTGCACCAATTGGGAGACAGAATGCCGTTCTCACGATAATCCCATCGCAGAAAGAAAGATGGCTGAGCCTAGTGATGTGTACAGGTTTGAGGGACGTCCGCACACCCGTACCTTTCAACTGCGCGATGGTCGCCGATCCGCCACAACCCTGACTGCACCTAGCTTTGGGCAACCCAGTGGGTCTGACGAACGTGGTGATGGGTGTATGTGTTCTGATTCACCCAAGTCAGCTCGGCAGACTCTGTCATTCCCGCACGACGAACCAAGGATCAGAACATGATAAAGAGAAATCCACATACGATGTATAGCTCGTCGAGATTCGATTGGCACATTCCTCTCTTCACTCGACGCTACTTTGATGCCCCTGTACCTCCTCGTCGGTGTTTCTTGCTTGCTCGTGCAGCACGGTGTTCTGGAGGAGGTTCAAAGGTGTGGTCGTTGTTGACGATTCCGCTTTGAGGTGTGGACAAGGGTTGCCACGTGCATCATGTTCCATATGGTGGCCATGCCACACGGATAATGTCGTCCCGATCATTTTTTCAGCCCGTGGTGCAGCCTTTTACTCAGGGTAGCCGTATGGTAAGTGCTCGTCAGGCTTGAATTCGACGCGTTGACGCCCTGAACGAAGTCTTTGTGGCAAATGTCCTCGTCTTAAATAAATTCCGCAGCGAGCATGAAACAAAATGGGGATCAGGACCCTTGCAGACCGAAGTTTAGAGAAGACATGAGGTGGCCCCTTATAGACATTTTTCCCAAGGAAACTCACCAAAGTCTGCGCAATGCTCACCCAAACCCACACATACGTCATTTAGTCTCAATCAAAAATGAATGTTTGGCAATGGGGGAGATCACAACCCACAGCCATTGTGACGGACCAAATGACCCAAGAGAAGCAAAATAAGCGATCTGGTGGGTCCTGCAAAAAAATAACCAAAAACGATGTTGCGTGACAGGACATACACCCGAACATGGAACCAAACAGATGACTCTCTTACAGTCTTTGGGAAATGAGATGAAAACTCGAAAACTGCTTCAAGTACTTTTGAATGTAACTCGTCGCCCTACTTTAATCATTTCAACCACCGAGAGAGAACAACGAATACCGATGGGCACGTAATGTACCCCCTCCTTGACGTCATCGTGCCTCACGAGAATGCTGTGACTGTTTATGTTTACTAGGATCAGTCCAAGCCCGTATGCACGAGAATAATGGCGCAAGTGCTCACGCGCAAGACAGGTGATATGAGACGTCGCCCATCCACAGTGCATCTCCTACGCGAGGTCTGCAGAACAGACACCGCACACGGTAAGAATGTGACTTCTCGGCGAACTGCTCAACGTTCTGGATAGCATGGACGTGCTCATCACCAACAAGCTGCCACCGGGAAATGAGCACTCGCGCAGAGGAGTGGTGACAAGCATTAGCATGCCACATCTATGATCACTCAGCTTTGGTAAACCACTACTGTCAGTGAAGGAAAGGACGTACCGCGTTCCTCCAGTCCATAACGAGAATAGGTGAACCACTACAGCACAGACACCTAAGTCGGGCATTCCGGCGGTCCATATCATCCACTTTGGCCACATTTGGATCCAGTCCGCACGCATGGACAATGTAGGGAGCCTCTTCCAAGAACCAAATGTCAAATCGATCCGAGATAGACCCAAGGCGTTCCGAGTCGTCTTCACGGTAGCCTGGGTACCTGTGCATAACCATGGAAGCTGAAAACACGTCAAGGTGTGTAAAAATGCCAGAACGACCTGTTTTAAACAGAGCGCAGGCCAGTTCTAACTTGCCCAAGTCCACTTTGGGTGATTCTGCACGAGATGTGCTCCTGAATGTCAGGACACGACGATTGGGAGTGTTTTTTGACGATAGGCGTGGAGGAATTTTTACCAACTTAGAGAGTTCAGCAACGACCTTCTTCCTCCATTCGGCAACTAACGCAGATAGCTGAGCAAATGCAGATGCAAATAGCTCATCATTCATCTGAGTATCCTCGGGAGCCCTGATAATATCTCTGAAAGGGGGAAAACTGGCGACGTCCGCCCCAGGTGGAAGAAGGTCAAATGATGGTGTATCCGGCGACGGGCGTGTTACGTATCTCCAATACGCGGACGCCAGCTGCCGTCGACGCGGTTGGTATAAAACTACTTCCATTCGTTTCAACCGGAACTCGTTCATGGTCTTGATCCACTCAGGCAACATTCGGTCCCATTCTAGTAGGTGCAAATGAGCTCCGATTCGGAATGAACTGCTGTGATGAAAGCTAACCTCTGTCCGTGAGTGTCTTGGATGTCCTGAGATCAAGTTCGTGGGACTGCCGGATTTGATAATAACCAAAGTACGTGATCTCGCGCTCGTACCCACTCTGCTTGAGACGCTCGAAAATTCTATGCCAGTTCGACATAAAGATGACTACTAAAGAGAAAAAAAAGGGGGGAAACCTTCGCTCTCGTTCCTCCTGGCGCAGTTTCTGGTCTAATTTGCGCTCTAGCTCATTTCGTTTTTGCCAAGCCTCGCATTTCTTTGCATGCTGTCGTCGATTGATCAGAAGGATAAACGGAACAGAAAAATCCAACGAGCCTGAAGGATAGAACCGTATTGTTCCTGTCTCTCATTTATGAATTGCGTCTTGTCGAGGGACTGGCGATACTCATGCATGAACGAGGCCACCTGGTCTTTATCGAACCACTTGGTGCATTCTACAATGTGGAGTGGAAGTGAGGCACCTGACCTAGCAGTGCCACGAACCTTGCTTTACTGTGAGATGCTCAGAGGCCAGTACGCAGTTAGTACGGGTGACCTGAGGGGAGGTGGAAAGACGGCGTAGCCTAACTTGATTTGTGAACAATTTCCGTCGGGAAATACGTAGGCAAACTTGCCGTCTCTCTCTGCAGTCTGGACAATACCTGCGACGTATTCTCCAAAAAATAGTTGTCGAGTATTTTGCACATCCCTGTGCCACGTGTTAGTACGATTAAAAACCATCCAAGACGTTTGAACGCACATGGCAACGAGGATAAAACACGAGATTTGCATATTCTGGCTCAGTCAGGTCGACCGGACACTCAGGTAGACCCTCGACTTGCTGGCGAGCGGTTTTCCATACGAACGCCGAAGATTTGTCCATTAGGAGCTCTCGGAGAGACTTGCACGTGCGTGCAAGACTTAGGAGATCTTTAGGGTGGATGTACGCAGCGATCTAGGGCATCGCGTCCGTCAATAGACGAGGTCGTGAAGAAAAAGAAAGCCCACGTACGAGGAACAGTACGTCGAGGTTCAGTCGGCATAATTCGACCGGTTTTCCACGACGGGATCGAGACTTCTTGGTCACCGTGGCAGCTCGCTGTCGGGCTCTTTTGGCGGGAAGTGGGACCCTATCTTCCGGGGGCGGTTCAGCAGTAGTGGCTTTTGGGAGCACAACGGCGTCCGCGTGGGCCTTCTCTGACTCGATCCGCTTTGCAGCTGATCTCGTTTGGACCATCGTGCAAGTTCGTGACAGAGTGGCTGTACCAAGTTGATGTCTGCCATTGTCTTGTCTTGATGCCATCCTCGCATCATCGGCCGCAGGTGAGACTACTTCCAACGCTGTTCTGTCTATGCGGAAGATGCACCTACTACTCGTGTTCTCGAGCATTTCGGAGAGCTGGATACCATCATGCAGTCTTCAACAAGGATGAACATGACTGACCTGAGCGTGGACGACAGCGCGCAACGACCTACGCGTTCCGCAACGGATTGCCTGTCACACCCGCGTTGCAGACGAGTGTGTGTTGTCCACGGAGGAGTGGGTTATTCGGCCAAGATGAAACACGACGCAGGCGGGTTCAGATAAAATCCATTACGTCGAGGTGCTCAGACGTTTTCCCAGTCGGATCTCTGACACCCCGTACTGCAGCATAAACTCCACCAGACCTGTGCACTCACGTACGGGCACTTGTCGACACTCCGAGCTCCGATCACGCACGTGGGGCCCATGCCTGATCTTCTCGACGGACCAGCGCACGCGTCGACGCCAACGTTTTACTGGCTTACAGACATTTATATAAGACATGGGCACTACCATCACAGTTTAATTCTCGAGGAGAGATAGCCGCTTCCCCCAATCAAGCAAGAAAAACGTCGTGTGTTGAACGTCCTTACTTTTGTCTACCCTACACTCGGATCTGATGAGTTGTTCGGGCACAAGGACGAGGCCGCACAAACCTTGTTGGTATGGCCGTTCACTCCATTCTGATAGTACCCGTGAGCGGGTGCCGTCACATGGAGGTCGCCTTGACTCACCTGTGGTGGAGGACCTTGTGGCTGTTGGCACGCACCAGCCTTCTTGGGGTTTGGTGGCTTCACAACGACCTCAGTGTGATTTGGACTGTTGCCCGCGGCAATACCGTTGTGCTTGTCCTGACCCCCCAATCCGACGGCCGGATCGTTCGATTGAAGGGTCAATTCAAACAACTCTGCTACGAGCGTATTCACAAGATTATCGGGGACACAGTCCATCGTCGGCGTCTTGCATCCCTGCTCAGAAGCTGTGAGGAGGAGGCGCTCTCGCGCGCTCGCCAGTTTCAGCACCGTCTCCATGCTCAATATCTTCCCCTCTTCTGGAGAAGGAAGCTTTGGGCTTCTACACAGCGAGACATACGATGGGAGCAATAGCTCGTGGTCGACAGCGTACTGCTTATACATCGTGATCTTTTCGATGGGTTCGAGTTTCAGCTTCTCGAGGTGGCGGACGGCAAGGTTTCGTATGTCATGGAATCGCCACAGGGTTGCGAGACGGAGAATGGTAAGCCAGGTCTGCTTATCTCGCTTCGAAAACGAGTATCGCCTCGGTTACGGATGTCAACACCACTGAGCGAGGCTCCTGCAGTCTAACTCACGGGTTATACCAGATCCATACGAACTGTGCAAATTCGTCTGCTTTGACGTCGTGGATGATATATGGGTGGTTGATGGAGCCATCCTCGCCTTCGACCAAGGGAGTCAATCGTTCCCGGAAATAATCAGACTCTCGCTCAAAAAAGTGCCGGTGTAGTCGGAACGCCGTGCTTTCGACCTATACTGAGTGTTAGCATGGGTCCGACATCAAGGAAGCAGGCACCACGGCACCAAGAAGCAGATGTTGCCGTCGCGGAGATAGTACTCTTCGTGCCTTTTCATTGTGCTCACACCAAGCGCAGACATGTTTGAGAGGAATCGAGGGTCGTCGATGGGGGGGGGATTGTAGGATGGGGGAGGAACAGATGAGCGGCCTTTTATCTGCGTGACCATCGTGCTTCCATACGACGTGCTGAGAAGAACCCGGTTCGTTTTCTCAAGGCGACCTCTGCGCCCACCTCGTGGGGTTATCCACTTCGTGCTAAGCTCCCCCACCCAAATGGCGCATCGCATCGCATCGCATCCACAGCAACGCGGACCCACAGACGTATTGTCGCGGGTTCAGGCTGGTCCATGGCGCGTATCACGAGTGGGTCCGAGATCCCAAGGATACATCGCTTGCGACTCGTCGACGTTTCAAGCACAGGGGGCAGGTTCTACTTCTGCAAATCACACCAACACGCTGCCCAGCAGCATCGTTGGCAAACAGGGGATTCGTATGAAGAACACCGGGTTACTTCACGAGTACAAGGGGAATGAAATGGAATAGAATAGATTTTATTTGTCGGAATGGGCCCTCTAGGTTAGTTGCCCCTCCTTCCTGACCCACGCGGAGCTCCTCCGTTTCTTCCTCGACCCTTATTTTTTCCCCCTGCTTGAACGAGTTAGATGATCGCACAGCAGTCCTTACGCAGTAAAGGGTACCTTGCTTTGCTTTACCGCCCTCGAGATCAGAAATCACACTCGCGAAGTCGGTATCCTTGTTCGACTCGTCTTTTTCAGGGTCATTCACGTTAACGTTAGATTCACCAGTCACATCGTTATTATCTTCACTTGATGGTACAACACATTCGGTATTCGAAACATCACGAGAAGAATCTCCCGAATCCGCCTATGATAGATTTTGGATGAGCAACTATCGTCAGAACAAACTGAGCAACTCGCCGAAGACGAAGGCTCACCCATTCCAGTTTTTTGGGACGGCGATGAACCCGAACTATTTACCTCCAGGAGCGTTGTCCCTCTGCTGTCCTTTGGCTTGTCCGGCATTGGTTGTGCCGTGGGGGTTGAAGGCGTGGGCACCGGCGCCTGGAGGTCTCGTGGCGCCGTTGTTCGTGTTGCCGCTGCCGCCGCCGGTGTTGTCGTTACTGTTGCCAGAGTTGCTGCTGCCGGCTCCTGAGGCGGGAAGACGGAGGCGATGAGAGGCAGAGAGTTAACCGAAGAACCTCTGGGATCAGCTGCCGACCCACCACTGGCTCGAGGTGCGGAAGCACCATTAGGCTTTTGGGGGTTGCCGGAGGGTGCTGGATTGAGCTTGGGGACGCCGTTCAGTGAACCATTGGCGCCGCTGGCAGGAGAGGTTACGGTGGAGGGGGACGTGGGGCGGGAGCCAAGATTGAAGATCCCCCGAATAAGAACCTCTACCTCCGCGTCCTCAAAGTCCTCAAAGGTGGGGCTACGGATTCCACTCTCAGAGGCCTGCTGACGCAAGCGTTCACGTGCCTCGGCGACGCGGAGGACGGTCTCCATTCCAAGCTTCATACCCTCCGTAAACGACAGAGGTTTATCCCTCTTGCAGACAGTGATGTAGGCGGGAATGAGGTAGAGACGGCTGATGTTGTGTTCGTGATAGATGGAAATCTTCTCCACAGGATCGATCTCAATTTTTTCGAGCTCCCGGACGGTCAGCTCCTTGACGTTGTCAAAGGTCCAGCGATTAGCAAGCTTGAGAATACTGAGCCATGTCTCAAGCGGTGCATCATACACCGAGTATTTACTGTCCGACGTCAGCAACTGATTGAAGCGCACCCAGTCCTGCGATCTGGCGAACTCACGGGTTGTAGAACACCCAGAGGAACCGTGCAAAGTCTTCGCTCTTGACATCCTCCAGAGTGTAGGCATTGCTGTCCGTCGAACCGCGCGCCTCGTCGTCGACGGTGTCTGAGCCGTTGAGCTTCTGACGGAAAAACAGAGACTCCCGCTCGAAAAAATAACTATGTATTCGGTAGAGGTGGTTGTCGACCTGTGGACGCGCATTAGCGCCGAGGAGGCAGTCACACACGTCGACACCGACCAAAACAGTCATGTCGCCTCCACGCAGATAAAAGTCCTTGTGGTGGACGACGCGCGACACACCATGGGAGAAGTCGGGGCCGACCATGATGGACTCCGCTAGAGAGATGAGGGAAGACGGTGGAGGGAGAGAGGACTTGGGCTCCAAAGGAAATTTTTGAAGGAAGTCAAGAAATACGTTGCCTGATTCCAGTGTTGGCAATCAAGTTTGGTCTCGGCTACACGTGTTGGCGACACGTTGCCCATCGTCTCCGCTCCCATTATTATAATGGGTATGCATCTTCAACTTCAAGCCCGCCTGCACCTCCGTTGCGTAAACGCGCTCACCGTCCAGCGCACCGCCTGGATCGTGCGTCGGCACGTTGTGACCAACATGAGGCGCATTTCGTGGATCCTCGAACGACGTTTGAAAATTCTGGGCTGGGAAACAACATCAGCACCTGGCCTACCTGTGTCCCCACGCCTGCAAGACTTGCATTTTGTGGAGCACAACGTGCCCAGGTCTGAGGGCAGTAGAGGATTACCGGTGATCGATGGTCTGATAACGGAGCTGTGTGTTGTCCTGATCGGTACACGCGACTACCTGCCAGTGTGCTTCATACGTTCGAGGCACCACCAGACCTGCCACGACAGTTGCAACTCCCAACTGCGGCAAGTGGGAACCGCAGTGACATGCCAGTGCGGACGCCGCTAGTGGTTGACAATCAAACCCACGCTCCAGCGGCGTGGTCCATGACGATGTACGCTACACAGGTGGAACGTGCAAGATGATTTACACGACCTCATTACGGTTCATGAAGTCCAGAAGCTTTCGCTGCTTGATTAGACGTAAGTAATGTCTATTGAATCAATCAGAAATGAGTCTGTTAGGCTTTCTTCCCCCTCCCGAAGCATCCACGCCATCTGACCTGTGACGATGAGTCGAGATCAACACTAGGCCCTTGCGTGCAGACGAAAATCAGCCAAGTAGGCAATGGCCTGGACGCTTTCGCAGCTCGTAATAAGACCCTGTTTGGCAGACACCAAGTCGATGGCAAGTCGGACGTGCTGTGAGCTGTGTTCAAACATATTCTCAGTCGTTATAATGGATGCTGATCATCCTGATGGTGATTCGGAGCATCTCCAGCTAATGTGGGTCTGGCCTATCTCACTTGTTGTCCTTACATCCCGAAATATCCTCCATGCATTTCTTGACCCAATGCCTCCTAAGCCCTTGTACCTGTGTTCATTCACTACTTACATGAACATGTGCAGAGGCCAGAGACAATTTCAAGCAGCTGCTAAATATAATTAATTGCCTAGTGCCTCATATCTGGACTGATAAAGTTGGGGAACCTGGTAAAAAAACAGTCAGGCTTTAGGCTTTTTATATGAGTTATGCTTTCACTATATTAATCTACCATATTTATTTCTGTTTCTGATTTCAAAAATATATCAAGCTATTGAAGAGTATTGTAACAAATCAGATTGTTATTGGTAAAATGTTTTTAAAGCCAAGGTTAAGAACAAGAATTCCAAAAAAGCATTTAATAACTATGCAATTTTTTTTTCTTGTATAATTGAATAAATTATTTTGGATTGTTTACTTATTAGGCCATATAAAAATTATGGCTGGAAGTTCTATGCTCTTATTATTGACATTATACAGTGGCTTAAAAAACTATTTCAATATTTGCATGTTTTGCACTAAATGTGATAGTGTTCAGTAACATCTAATTATTATTATTATCCTATACTATAAGTGTATGAAATGTAGTACTCACTCTTGGGTTTCTGCCTGTTCAAGAGTCAAATCATTTGGTTATGTTTTGGTGAAATGGCAGCCAACTATGAGTAATAGCCACTAACTAAAGAAATGTTCTGGAACAAAAAGGTCAAAAGATTCCAGAGAGAAACAAGAAAGCATTGAAGATGCATGAAGGTCTAAAGTTAAAATAAGAAAGGAGAAAAAAAAGGGAAAATCAAAATTATAATATTACCTCTTTAGTATATTTAATGATCCAGTTGAATAACTGTTAGAACTTAGAATTTCTGGATGCTGAATGGAACTTTTAGTTCAAACATATTGTCAAAACTCTTATAGATTGCTGAAGTGTCAAAACTTAAAAAAGGCTGAATAAATTCACTAATATAACTACTAGACAGGAGTGTTTTGAAAGAGGATGCAAAGTTCTGAAGATCTCTGGGTAATTCTGGAAATTTTTGAAAATCATCAAATAGTCTAGCAGCAAATTCTGGTTAGATAAGACTCAGCTTTACCTTGTGTGATATGCCCTTGCATAGCCTTGGTGTTCTGATTTGTGGAGGATTAGAGATAATAGAAGAGAGCCTGCTCAGGGCTTGACAAGAGAGACAGATAAGACAAAAAGTATCAAGTCCAGTTTAAGGAGTGGAGTCATTAAAACTCAAGAAAGGTAGCCAATTGAAATGGCAATCTAGCCATCCTGCCTTGATACTTGAGTCTACCTTGGTGGACACTCCTAGTCTATTCTGGATAACTGGTAGGGCTTTTAAGCTAGTGGCCTCTAACTAGATGAGTGAGAGAATGTAATGAGACCTGGGCCCTTGTATAAACTCTAGCCAGCAGCACTGAAGATTCAGCCTGTATAACCAGCCTAAGGGTCAAGATGAAATGGGTGACTACCTGTTACTCCTTGATACTCAAGTATTCCTTGGTGGACACTCCTAATCTTGTCCTAATAACTGCTAGGGCTTTTGGTCTAGTGGCCCCTAACTAGGCAAGTAGAGAATGGAATGAGTTTTGGGCCCTTGTGTAAACCAATAGCCAGCAGTACTGAGTAATCAGACTGTATAACCAGCTAAGAGGTCAAGAGAGCAAGACTGAGGAAACCTCAGCTTGCACCCCCTGCCTTATATATTGTCAAGATCTGTGCACAGACCAAGTACAAAGGGTCTACCCTAAATAGTGCTATCTGTGGTCACCAATAGCTAAAGTAGCTCTTGCCTCTAAATAGATATATGAGTAGGAGAACATGGGGTGACAATGAGGAGTGAGGCAGTGGCCTCATGGATCAAGGGATTGGAATGGAAGAGGAACCACACCATGAGGATGTGGGAGAATGGAAGTGCACAGGAATAGATCAATGAAAGCAGCAAGGCTGCCTGAAGGCCAAGGAGATCCAATCTGGATCTCTGCCACAGATCAGATCCTAATCTAGATCATAAGATCAGATGTCATTGGAAGATCTGGATCTCATCTGAGATCTGCCACATCATGTGACCAATACTTTTGTGCAAAGGAATACTCTGAATAAAGGACTTAGCCTTAGCCTAGGGTTTGCCTTATCAGGCAACTCGTTCACATGATCATGTGCAACTGATCACATGACCAGCGCATCTCGTGCTCTACAGTTCCCATGGTCACGTGAAACCGTCATGTTAGGCTTGAGCCATAACAGTGAGTTTCTCATATGATTTGTATAACTTTTATCTACATATTCATTAATTTCAGCTAAAAAGTAAATAAAAGGAAATATTTCAAAAAAAAAAAGTAAATTGTTAATAGTTTGTATACTTGATTTTGCTTTACTTTTAAAATATGTATTCATCTATTAATTAATATTCATTTTAGTATATCTTTATAATTGTTTTTTTATTTAAATTCTTGAACTTTG
This sequence comes from Pulveroboletus aff. viridisquamosus, assembly GCA_038088935.1. Taxonomy (NCBI): domain Eukaryota; kingdom Fungi; phylum Basidiomycota; class Agaricomycetes; order Boletales; family Boletaceae; genus Pulveroboletus; species Pulveroboletus aff. viridisquamosus. Next base: position 15,612 of record JBBPJW010000237.1, read on the forward strand.
TTATAATACATATTTTTTATTCTCTTTATTTTTTCTATCTTTTTACTTTTTCTTTGACTCCTTACATTGTCACATCATATGATCATGGTAACCCTTACTATTTCACATCTTCACATATTACACCTTTCATATTTTACTCTTTCACATATCAAGACTGGTCTAGGCTATAACATTACACCTTATTGTAGCCTTATGTTATGATTGGTACATTTCTTTTCTTTACTTTGTCTATTCTAGCTTTAGACTTCTCGCATTTGAACCACAGTTTGCCTGCTTTCTTATTACTTTCCTTCTGACTCAGTACTACATCATAAGCATCCGTTTCCACCATATTCCATCTGTTTCCACATGGATTGCTTACTCAGTACTTGTCATCCTTTTTGCTAAATCATGACTTATTCAACTGAGTCTGAACTATATTCATTGTACTATAAAGTAGCATATTCATTCACTCCTCTCTCTCTACGCTACTTCTACCTTGTGATCTCTTGCATACTCCTCATCCTGTACTTAGTACATGGAATCCATCTCAGTTCTGTCCTGACAGTCTCCAGTATAAAGCATAAGTTGTTCTAGCATCCAACTTCGGCACAACCCTGCATTTGTCACCATCACTCATTACTCAGGGCTAACCCTATGTCTAGCCCATCCTCGTTCCTCATCCAGCAAGGTATATGCTGTATTCTACCTGGGTCCAGTGTAACAAAAGAAGTAGTGTTATCTACTTGCAGCTACCTTTGCTATAGTCTGCTCCCACCATTCCACTGAAACAACCTTCACTGTTCGACTCCCTCTGGGAGGAACCCAGAGCCTCAACCACAGACCCACTCAATTCCACCTCGGAACATGAGAACCCCTTGCCCCCAGAATGAGCTTCCACTTCAGAAGATCCTCTTGACATCTTTGTCCCCTCAAACAAAGAACGACAGAAAGACCATGACCTAGCACATGACCTCTCTTCCCTGCAGATCCCTTGCATGCCCACTCCCCCCTCTCCTACCCCAGTTCACCAACAACCTGCCTTCACTCCCCCCTCCTCCACTACCACTACCCAGAACATGTCAGGCACAACACAAACCTCTAGCAAGCCAACAGAACTTCACCTCAGTGCCCCAGAGCACTTTGACGGTGATAGAACCAAGGCCAAAACTTGGCTGGACTCTGTCCAGTTTTATCTCTTCATCAATGCAGTGGTCTATGACTCCGATGAGAAGAAGATTGCCTTCGCCCTATCATACATGACCAAAGGACCTGCGCAGTTGTGGGCTGCTACCTATCGGAAGCAATGTATCTCAGGAACCACTGTAACCATGGGGAAGTTCTCCAACTTTACAGCCTCTTTCCTCAAAGCATTCCAACAGCAAGATGTCATGAATGCAGCCATTCATTGGCTCGCAAATACCCAGATGAGGCAAGGAAAGAAGGGAGAATGGACCCCATCCTTAGCTGAGTACACAGCTGAGTTCCAGAACCACGTGGTCACCACTAAAATAACTAATCACAATGTATTGATCAGTTACTATGAAATGGGGCTTGCCCCTTATCTAGCTTGATGCATCCACAACCTGGATACAATCCCAGGAACCATCACAGAATGGTACAACAAAGCCGCTCATTTCCATGGAACCATGGAATGAGCTCTCCTCATAGAACAATGCTGCAAGAACCCCAGGACCTTCGCCTGGTCTTCAACCTTGCCCTCAACTACCAAAGTAGATAAAGATCCAAATGCCATGGACATCAATGCCATACAACCAGGATGACTTACCCCAGAGGAACATGAGAGGTGTGTCAAGAACAACCTCTGCTTCCAGTGCCAAAAGCCCAGACATTCGGCCCTCAAATGCTGAACATTCCCCAAAGAATCGACAACCCCAACCTCAAGAAAACCCACCCCCTCAAGGCCCAAAGTCAAGATGGTCTCCACTGAAGAACCAATGATGAAGATTAAAGAGGTTAGTGACAACAAAACCAATGATTGTTACGCTCCTAGCGAACACGACGGTCAGCACGTGACTGTGAGAACTGTTGAGCACGAGATGCGCTGGTCACATGATCAGTAGCACATGATCGTGCGAACGAGTTGCCATACAAGGCATAACCCTAGGCTAAGGCTAGTCCTTTATATCAGAGACATTCAGAGTATTCCCTGTGCACAAGGTATTGGTCACGTGATGTGGCAGATCTCAGATAGAGATCCAGATCTACTGATAATATCTGATCTAACGATCTAGATTAGGATCGATCTGTGGCAGAGATCCTAGATGGATCTCCTCGGCCTTCAGGCAGCCATGCTATCTTCATAGATCATATCGGTGTGCTTCCATTCCTCCCACATCCTCATGGTGTGGCAGCTCTTCCTTTACATCCCTTTACCACGAGGCCACTGCCTCATCCTCCATTAACGATCCATGCATCCCATTCAGAGATATGAGGTACTTAGGCTTTTGGTGACCACAGATAGCTAGATTAGGGTAGGCCCTTTGTAGTTGGTCCATGCATCTGGATCAGCAATATATAAGGGCAGGGGTCAAGCTGGGGTTCTCCTCAGTCTTGATCACTTGTGCCTCTTGTACAGTGTTATCTCTAGTACTCCCAGACAGTCTGGAGCACTTGGACCAGTGTCTCCCTCGCACTGCTGGTTCTTATTATCCACACCTCGCACTTCTTAACCGTAACCGACACCGTAACCGGAAGCCCCGACTAGGACCGAATGATACCGTTTGCCACGTTTGCCAGATCACCTGACCGTAACCGAAGTGGGACCGTAACAATGATGGGGTGGCTAGAATAGAAATAAAGAAAGAAAAGATGAAGAAAATGGTTGGGAAGTCGGATTTTTAAAATGGAGTACCTCCTCTATGCAAGGTACTCCCTTCCTCTCTTGTGCACCTGTACTAGTATCGTCTTCAAAGAAATCTATGTGATTCGCGATACAAGTCTCCCCCATATCTTGTGCCAAGAAAGTCATAGCCATCAAGGCTCTGCTTGACAGTGGAGCACAAATCAACTGCATTGATTGGAACTTCATCAAGAAGAATCAACTCCCCACCATGAAACTCAATGAACCCATCACAATCCAGAATGTTGACCAGTCCACAAACAAGAAGGGAATCATCACCAGAAAATGCGATGTCCTCCTTCACATAGAACAGTGCACCTTTCCCATCTCCTGCCATGTAATGAACTGTGGAAGGGAGAATCTCATCCTCAGACTCCCGTGGCTCCAAGCCACCAACCCCATGGTAAACTGGATGGAAAACACACTCACCATCCCAAACTCGACCTCCTGCGACCAACAGACCTACCAGGTCAACTCTGTCCACAAACCACAGTTTGATGGACTCATCAATGACATCATCGTCCCCCATGATGAACTCCTCATTTGATACCTTAACTATGAAGCTCCTGACCAGTCCATTAGCAATGATCTATATGACTGTCACTCGAGCAGGATCCTTGATTGCTATTCACCATACCTCCCTAGTGTCACAGTAGCTAAGCTTACCACCTCCACAGAACTTGCCATTGTGGCAGAAAAAACTAAGCCCAAGACCACCCTATTGTTGCAAACCATGCAACAACCACTTTCACTCTCACGTGATTGTGGGAATCCCAACCCTTATTAGGCTAAACCCTAGCTTAGGACTTGGTAATACTTTACGAGTTCCTATAAGGTTAGTGACCATGAGGCACATCTAGGGATCTTCCCTGGATCTCCCCAATCTCAGATCTCATCTATCTCATCGGATCTGACGGATCTGCCAATGGATCTCATCTGTGGCTAGAGATCCCCATCCTTGCTGTGTCCTGACCTCTTACCTTCCATTTCCCACCTACATTCATATCCGATACATGCACTCTCCTTATGGCCTACACGAGGCTGCTTCCTTTACGCTAGAGGCTAGCTTACTGTACTACTTTAGGGTAGACACGGATGTACATGGTCCGTGCACCATCTAGATTAGTATATAAAGGCTGGCTCTTAGTGGTAAAGTCCTCAGACTTTATTACTTCATAGCATCAGCAGTTTAGGCTTAGAGAATAAGCTCTTCTTAGGAAACCAGGCCCTTCAAGGGAACAGGAACTAGGCAGTCTCGCGTCCGTGTCTCATCTGAGTCCTCTTCGTCACACATCTTCCAGAGTATTCCTCAGTTGCTCCTCATCTGAGCCACCACTAGGGTTCACTTCAGTGTTACTCCTCCTTCACCAAAGTCTAGGTGTAGCCTCTGGTTTCCAGAGTTGTAACACCTATCACCCAAGTATGCTCAATATGAGCAAGCCTTCTCTGACACTCCAAAGACTCTCAACCAGCTTCTGCCATTCAGACCCTATGACCACGAAATCAACCTCAAAGAGACCTTTGCGCCCAAAATTGGGAAGGTCTACCCACTGTTCCCTCAAGAACGCCAAGCAATGGATGACTTCATCGAAGAAAACCTTCATGCAGGAAAGATCCATCCTTCAAACTCCCCTCAAGCCTCATCCTTCTTCTTTGTCAAAAAGAAGAATGGGAAACTCTGCCCATGTCAGGACTATAAATATCTCAATGAGCATACCATTCAAGATGCCTACCCACTCCCCCTCATAGCTGACCTTATAGATAAACTTCACAATGCAAAGTTATTCACCAAGTTTGACATACGATGGGGATATAATAACATCCGCATCAAAGATGGACATCAATGGAAAGCCGCCTTTATTACCCACAAGGGGCTCTTTGAACCAATGGTGATGTTCTTTGGTTTGAATAACTCACCAGCAACATTTCAGCAATTTATGAATGACTCGTTTCAGGATATGATCACAGAAGGATGGCTCATGATCTACATGGATGACCTCCTTATTTCCTCTCCTGATGCTGACACACATCAAGAGCACATGGCCCATGTCCTCCAGTGCATGATGAACCTCAATTTCCATCTCAAACTCAAAAAATGCACATTCAATACCTCTGAAGTGAAGTACCTGGGAATGATAGTAAAACCCGGGGAACTCACCATGGACCCTGTAAAACTTGCAGGCATCTTCCAGTGGCTGACACCAGCTAAAGTCAAGGACATTCATTCCTTCCTCGGCTTTGCCAACTATTATAGGAAGTTCATCCCAAATTACTCGACTATCGCCCGACCACTCCTTGACCTCACTAAGAAAGCCACCACTTGGTCATGGCCTCCTGCTGCACAAAAAGCCTTCAACTCACTCAAGGCCATCTTTGTTATAATCATTTTTCACTTTTCACATCACGTGACCATGGGACACCTTTACTCTTTCACCTTTTCACTTCTTCACCTTTTCACACTTTCACATTTGTCACACCTTCACATTTCACTCTTTCACATCTTCACTCTTTTCACATATCACAGCCTAGACCATGACATCATGCCTGGCAGCTTCCTTATGGAACTGCTAAGGTACTCGCTCCTTTATTGCCATTGGTTGGCTGACTGTAGCATACTTAGGGCAGGGTCCATTTACATGGTCCGTGCATCTCACTGTAGCATATATAAGGAGGCTGGCATGAGCTGGGGATTTCCCAGTCTTGTGCACTTGAGCCTTGAGCTTTATACAAGTTCCTTGACCCATCCATCTCTTGCCTAGTTCTCTTGGGTCTAGTTCAAACCCAAGCTTTGTTGTCAGAAGCGATCACTAGGAGTTACTATGATTATCAGCAATGGCAAAGCAAATGCCGTTTCAATCTTCCTCTCCCAGCCAGTTCTGCAGATGCTGGACTTCTCTTGACCCTTCGCCATCACCACTGATGCCTCGGCTTATGCCTCCAGCAGCATCCTCTTGCAAACCAATACCAATGGGAACTGGCACCCCTGCTCTTACCTCTTGCAAACATTCTCACCTGCAGAACAGAACTATGATATCTATGATCATAAACTCCTTGCAGTAATCCATGTCTTGAAAGCCTGAAAGCACTACCTCCTTGGCTCCCCCACCCTGGTCCAGGTTTTCACAGATCATAAAAATCTGACCTATTTCAAATCCCCACAGAAACTCAATCGTCGACAAGCTTGTTGGCTCCTTGACCTTGCTAACTTCAACCTCCAGCTCTCCCATGTTGCTGGAACCTCTCTTGCTGGGCCAGATGCCCTCTCTTGGTGCTCTGACCTCTGCCCCAACTCCTCTACCAACAATTCCAATGTCACTCTCCTTCTGCCATCTCTTTTCATTAACCTCATCGACACTGACCTCTCTTCCCACATCTGCAAACACCTCACTGATGACCCCCTTCACCTCTCCATCCTTCAGAAGCTTGACTCCTCGGCTGATGACAAATTCCTCCGCTCCTGCATCTCTGACTGGAACATGGTCGATGGTCTCCTTACCTACCACAACCACATCTATATTCTGGACAAGGACACCCTCCACCATGACATCCTCTGTCACTGCCATGACCACCCCACAGCCAGCCATCCAGGTTACCTCAAAACTCATCAACTTGTTGCTACCGAATTCTGGTGGCCTGGACTCGCCACCTATGTCTGCAACTATGTCTTGGGTTATGCAGTCTGTCAGCAATCCAAAGCCAATACCCACCCCTTGACCTCTGCCCTTTCCCCTATCCACTCCATGGCCACTTGCCCCTTCCAGCAGATCTCATCACTGACCTTCCCCCCTCCTCTGGCTTTAATGCCCTCTTGGTCGTGGTCAACCATGGGCTTACAAAGGGGGTAGTCCTCTGCCCCACCAAGAAATCCATCACTGCTGAAGACATTGTGACTCTCTTTTTCCACAAGGTTTTCCTGCAATATGGTCTTTATGACAAGATCATCTCAGATCAAGGCCCCCAATTCACCTCCACCTTCACAAAAGAGCTGGGAAAACTCCTCGAGTATAATCTCTTCCTCTCTACCACATACCACCCCCAGTCTGATGGAGAAACAGAATGCATAAACCAGGAAATAGAAACCTATCTCCATATCTACTGTGGAGCTCATCCCACCACTTGGGCAGATTCAATCACCCATGCTGAGTTTGTCCACAATTGCTGCCCTCACTCCATCACTGGATGATCCCCGTTCTATCTCATGATGGGATATGAACCCTGTGGCCTTCCATTAATAATCGAAGAATCCTCCTTGCTGGCATTAGCCGACCAAACCAAAGCCCTCCTCACAGCATGAGATGAAGCTCTTGCAGCCCATGACCTTGCCTGACAAGTCATGGCATCCTGCATCCGCTCCACCTTCTCTCCATTTAGCAAAGGGAATAAGGTGTGGTTAGAAGCCCGGAAGTTAAAACAGGCTGTCGTTCATCTGAAATTCGCCCCAAAAAGAGAAGGACCCTTTACCATCACAGAAGTATTATCCCCGATCACTTACCAACTCCACCTCCCTGCCACTTGGAAGATCCACCCAGTCTTCCATGCCTCCCTGTTATTACCCTATTAAGAAAATAATGTGCATGGAAAAAATTTCCCTATACCTCCCCCGGACCTAATAGAAGGCGAAGCGGAGTACGAAGTTGAACAGATATTAAAACATCAAGGTCCCCCTAATTACTGACAATTCCTAATCTGATGGAAAGGGTATTCTGCAGAAGATGACTCATGGGAACCAGAGTGCAACTTGAAAAATTTGAAAGCTGCTCTAAATGAATATAAGCAACTCCACCCCCGTTACTTCCCTCAGACTCGAACCCCCACCACTTAATCAACCACCAATGCTAGACAACTCACCAAATCAATGTGTCTATTATGTACAGCTATGACTACACCTCCTGCAACACTCCCCAGACAACATCCACAACATTCCCAGTAGACCAACCAGAACAAGCCACTAGCTCTACCCTTCCCTTTCGTGTTTGCCCTAGTCCTACTATACCTCCTTCTCTACCCATTCCCTCTGAATCATCACTTACCGAACCCCTTCCTAGTCATTCATTTATACCTCCAGAAGAAGCTTTAGCTCCATCCCCAGACAAAGGCTTCGAACCTCATGAAGCAATACCCCCCACACTCCTCTCAAACCCTGTAACCGTACCTACAGCCCCAGCCAGCCCACTGCCTATTCCCCCACCTTGCCTTTACAACATGTTACATGGCATACACTTAGTTGACCTACCTCTCATGGCACATGCACTTCGCTCGGGATCAGAAAGCCAGCAATACCTAGATAACATCACCTTGATTGTACAGGACTCCTGATTAACTGTCCCCATTGGTAGTCATCTAGATATGCACTCCCCACTTTGGGGGGTGTATTTGTTGTACCTTCAACTGTACCGCCTTCCGATCCTTGCTGCATCCCTAGCCCGTCTCAATAACCCCAATGCCACCCTCCTTCACACCGTAGTCAACTCCATCCACAGTGAGTTCCAACTTCATCTGGGGTCCCTCACCTATCAGTTAGAATTCAGTGAGTTTCTTATGGACCTCAACTGTTTCCTTCGAGAGTCCACAACCACTTACAGACCATGAACCCCTGCCACTCCATCCATGTCCTCCTCCCCATTGGATGACGAAGAGCTCATCACCCTGGAACAGGCCAAATTCTGGTGGACAGGATTCCAAGGACAAGAATGACTTCCACCATCTCACCCACAATTTTGTTGAGCCTGCTTCCACTGCCATCAACTGGGCCACATTCAAATCAATTGCCCAGCCTATCAATGTGTTACGACTCTGAAGATCAGAGACTACACTAGATGATGAGCTAAGGAGTGGGAACACTGAATGAGGGAATTCCTAATAGGAGGCTCTGTAGTGGAGCAACCAAGGAGCTACTGGTGATGGCGATGAGGAGGACTCGGAAGAGACTCAGACACGGGACTTTTCTAAAGAACTGCCTTCTGCCTTGAAGGGCCTGATCTTCTGAGAAGAGCTTAACCTGGTAAGCCTAAACTGCTAAAACATCAAGTGATAAAGTCTGAGGACTTTAGCACTCTCAGCCAGCCTTTATATACTACTCTAGGGAGAGCACGGACCAGGTACATCTGTGTCTACCCTGAAGTATGTACAGTAAGCTAGCTAATGGCATAAAGAGTGCAGCCTCGTGTAGGCCGTAAGGAGAATGCATGTAGCGGAGATGAAGGGATGTGGGGGAATGGAAGGTAAGGGGTCAGGACACTGCGAGGACGGGGATCTCTATCCACAGATGAGATCCATCGGCAGATCCGTCAGATCCATCAGATGAGATCAGATCGGGATTGGGGAAGATCCAGGGAAGATCTAGGGAAGATCCTAGATGTGCCTCGTGGTCACTAACCTTATGAGTACTCATATGAGTATTGCTTAGTCCTAAGCTAGGGTTTAGCCTGTTATGGGTTGGGATTCCCACGATCATGTGAGAGTGAAATTGGTCGTTGCATGGTTTGCAACACAATGCCCCTTCTGCCTTCGATGGCATCTGGGACATTGACAAATTGACTGCCACGCTTGCCACCGTGACACTCACACCTTGCAGTCTTCCTCCTCATCCTCTCCCCAATCCTCCCACTTGTCTCATAGCTCGCGACACTCCTGCACATCCTATCACCACCCTCCCTGTGCTCTCACACCCCCTGCGGATACCTATCCAAGCTCCTATGATGATGACATCATCAATGCTGTGGGCTGGGCCAACATTACAGGTTCCCCTGGTGTCTCCTATGGCGCTTTCTAATTTGTCTCATGTGGTCACTCAACCATAATGGGGGGGTAATGTTACAATTGGTACTTTTTTTTTCTTTACTTCATCTATCCTAGCTTCAGACTTCTCGTGTTCAAACCACAGTTTGCCTGCTTTCTTGTTACTTTCCTTCTGACTCAGTACTACATCATAAGCATCTGTTTCTGCCATATTTCATCCATTTCCACATGGATCACTTACTTAGTACTCGTTATCCTTTTTACTAAATCATGACTCATTCAACTGAGTCTGAACTATATTCATTGTACTATAAAGTAGTGTATTCATTCGCTCCTCTCTCTCTACACTACTTCTACCTTGCGATCTCTCACATACTCCTCATCCTGTACTTAGTACATGGAATCCATCTCAGTTCTGTCCTGGCAGTCTCCAGTATAAAGCATAAGTTGTTCTAGCATTCAACTTCAGCACAACCCCGTGTTTGTCACCATCACTCGTCACTCAGGGCTGACCCTATGTCTAGCCCATCCTCATTCCTTGTCCAGCAAGGTATATGCTGTATCCTACCTGGGTTCAGTGTAACACCTTATGTTCAATCTCATGTATTTCTAGGTCTCTGCTCCTTTATTGCTATTGGATAGCTTACTGTATAGTAGTTTAGGGTAGGCCAAACTAACATGGTCTGTGTGCATCTCTGTAGAATATATAAAGGGTCAGTGCTCTAGACTAGATTTTTCATTGTGTACTTGTGTTATAATGTGTTTTTTCTTTTCTTGATCATATGACCTTATCTTATCTTCAGCATGTGGTTATCTAATCTTTATCTTATCAAGGCACATGACAGATCACATGATCTAGGGCATAGAGTTAGCCTTATGTCTAAAGCCCTGGTACTTCTTTTTTATTTCCACTACTTCTCTTTCATTCCAGAAGCTAAACCCTTGATGGTTTCCAGGAAAGCTTCTCTTCTTTTTGATCCCTGTGCCTCATGCATGGGAATGTTCCCATAAGGGTCTTGGTCTATGTGCAGAACACTGTAGTATAAATACTGTAGCTGTAGTATCTCAAGACTCCTAGTCTTGAGCACTTGTACTATACTTGTGTTAACTTGAGATCTCCTTTCTTGATCCTTTTCCTTACTTTGAGCACTTTGCACTGCAATCTTGCAGTGCATAACACTTGCTCAAGACTACTTTACATCCTTTTTCCAGTCTATGCCTTTTTTCATGTTTTTGTTTACAGAAGAAGTTACTCTAGCAGCAAGTTGAGAGCAGTGGATGAAGTTTAGCCATTTCTGGGCAAGATTAGAAGATCAGATTGCAAAAGAAGTTTATCTCACAGCAAGAACTGAAAAACAAGTCAGGAGCATTATTAAGAGAACAATCCAAAAGCATAAGTGCCATTGGAAGAACAAAGTTGAGAGGAAATTGTTAAAGAGAAAGTTCAAGGTAGCAAGGCACTGCAACACTCTTGTTATGCATTTACTAAAAAAGAAAATCACCATCATTGAGGAGAATAGAGCCTCTCATCTAGAAAGGACAGGAAATTTACATCACAAAGATTGTAAACTCTTAGGCCAGCAACAGTTTTAAAGAAAGCAAATCCATGGTCTTAGTATGGCTGCTGAGAATATTGATATTACAGCATTAGTGGAGCAGATGGCATTATTATTGCTAAGCTCAAAGAATGATGTAACAAGGAAGATCATGAATTCCAGAGTATGGGATAGGGATAGAAGAAAATGGAAGTGATGGTGGATTTTGATAAGAGTATGGGTATGGGAGCAGGAGTGAAAGAATAACTGACTCTGAACCATTGCTGTCCTGTCAAGGATGAAAGGGGCAGCATGAATATAGCCTGCTTTCAAGAAATTCCTGCAGCTTCTTGGGGTTTGATGGAGGAAGCTCACACCTACTTTAAAGATGTGTTTGAGCAATAATAGAGGCAGGGAAAATGGAAGGAAAGTGCACAAAACTAGGTAGTGTGCTTCCAAATAAATTATCTTTCTTGAAATTTGTACCAAGTTATCTTTGGGCCAATGTGACTTGTTTCCATGCTGGGAAGGCATTTTAACAGAGCATGGCCCCAGCTAACAGGTGCTTCATTTCTTTCACCCAAAAAACTAACAGTCACTTATATTCAGATTTCAATTGAGAAAAACAAACAAAACCTAGATTCAATTACTAACAAAAAAGAAAGAAATGAATTAAAGGTAGGAGTAAAAGTACTAGGAGAAGTAAGAGGAGTAGAAGGTCTACAAGCAAAAGCTTGTGGATTGACCAATGCAATCTTGGATTCAGGAGTGTCACTAATATTCATAGATTAAAAATACATATGGCAACATGGACTATATGAAAAGCCCATGGATCAGTCCTTAATAATATTCAATGCCAATGGGACTCAAGAAATGATTGGTTGCATTACTAGCTATGTAGTGCTATACATTGCCATCAAAAACATATAAGGACAATGACATCAAGAATGCATTAGTGCCATGGTATCTCATCTGGGATCACTGGATTTACTAATTGGATATGATCGATTCAAATGTCACAATCCAAATATAAATTGGGTCCAGAAAACTATAGAGTTTCCTCTCTGTTCTTACAATTGTCACACTTACAATATTAATATAGCAGAGGATGAGGAACTCAAGAAAGAGTTACTTTGTGAAGTATGAAAGTATTTAACAGTTTTCTCCCAGAAGCAATTAGAGCATATGCCTATGTGAAAACCTTGGGATCATGTGGTAGATTTAAAAGAGGATTTCATATCAAAAAAGGGTAGGATCATTCCATTAGCTGAAGTAGAACTACAGGAGGTTCAAGAATTCATTGCAAAAGAATCTGCAAAAGGCTATATTCAACCCTTCAAGTCTTCTTAAACATCTCCTGTATTTTTCATTGGGAAAAAGGATGGTGGTAAGAGAATTGTAATTGACTACAGGTATCTCAATGAGTCAACTATCAAGAATAACTATCCACTACCTTTAATTTCCACTCTCATTGATTGACTACAAGAAGCAACTCTCTTTATGATCCTTGACTTATGTTGGAGGTACAACAATATTTGTATAAAGGATGGGGATGAATGGAAGGGGGCATTCACCATGCTGCTAGAAGCATATGAACCATTGGTAATGTATTTTGGCATGTGTAACTCACCAGGCACTTTCCAGACTATGGTCAATGATATCTTTGCTGATATGTGGGCAGAGGTCCTAATCTATATTGATGACATTATTATTTTCACCAAGGATAAGTCTAAAGCTGACCATTTTGTCACTGTACAGGAAGTCTTACATAGACTACATGACCATGATTTGTTCTTAAAGCCATTCAAATGCCATTTCACACAAGAAGAAGTGGATTATCTTGGCATGGTAGTGTCTAAAAAGGGGGTATGAATGCAACTAAACAAGATCCAGGCCATCACAGATTGGCTGGTTCCTTATATGATAAAGCAAGTTCAATTCTTTTTGGGGCTTGTCAATTATTATCAACATTCTGTCTCCAACTTCACTCTTATCACTCATCCTCTTTATGCTCTTACTCACAAGGATTCTTCTTTCCAGTGGACAGATGATTGCTCCCATGCATTCTCTACTTTAAAAACTCTCCTTTCCTCTAATCCTCTCCTTGTGTACCCAGATTCCTCTCATTCTATTTGCATAGAAACCAATGTGTCTCAAATGGCCATGGGTGCCATCTTATCTTTTTAGTTAGCAGATGATTCTTGGCATTCCACTGCCTACATGTCAATGGCTTTCTTACCCACAGAAGTTAATTATCATATCTATGATAAGGAGTTGTTAGCTGTTATTTAGGCCTTGAAGACATGGTGACATTATGTTATAGGTTGTTTCACTTTTGAAATTTGAACTGACCACAAGAATTTGGAATATTGGTGCAAGCCACAAGATCTTTCTCCTTGTCAAGCTTGCTGGCAGGCTTTTCTTTCAGAATTAATTATATCTTTGTTCATAAACCAGGATCTTCTAATGGGTGCACTGATGCTTTGTCTTGGTGCTCTGATCATCATGCTTCTCCAGATCTTAACAAAAATGTTACTCTTCTTCCTTTTTATCTCTTTGTTTGCTCTATTGACATTTATTCTTCCTTCTTTTCTTCCCTTGTTGAGGCCTCTGAAGATCTTTCTCTTTCTCCTGCTTGGTGTTATGATGAAAATCATCAAGTTTTCAAGAATTCATGGAACCAGGTGTTTCTTTCTTTCTACCTGCATTCTAAATTACTACATTTAAGTCATTCTTCTCCTTTGGATGGACACTCTGGTCAGACCAGAACCTTTCAACTTTTAACATGCTTTTATTATTGGCCATCTATAAAAGAGGATATAGTGGAGTTCATTGCTTACTATCCCACTTGTGCCATGGCTAAAGGAGCAAAAAAGCAGACTTCTATCATTCCACTTTCAGCAGTGGAAGAATCTTGGAAAGATCTTTTAGTGGATTTGGTTACAGGATTTCTATTGGTCCAAGAAAAAGACAGTGTTATGGTGGTGGTGGATAGATTTTCAAAAGAAGTTGTTTTTATTTCTTGTCATTCTTTCCTTTCTTCACTAGATTTAGCAGAACTTTTCCATAACCACATGTGGTCACATCATGGCCTTCCCAACTCTTTGGTGTCAGATAGAGGACTGCAGTTTATCTCCAATTTTACCAAACAACTCCACTCTACCCTTTATATCTCATTCAAATTATTCATGGCATATTATTCTCAGACCAATAGTCAAATGGAGCACATTAATCAGAAACTGGAAAAATATCTGCACACCTTTGTCTTGAAACAACAATCAGACTGGGTAGAATGGGTCAAAATGGCAGAGTTTCATCACAATAATTTCTATTCCTCTGTCACAAAGACTTCACCATTTGCCATTACCAAACAGTTTTCTCCATGGATGGGTTTTGAAGGTCCTTTTCTCTCCTCCCCCTTCACTCAGCAGCTATTCAAGTTATTTGAGCAAATTCATCATTCCCTTGAACAAGCTTATTCCTTCATAACACAAAGAAATACTAAGAATACATATGAGTCTTATTCAGTAGGTAACATGGTTCTACTTTCCACAAAAAATCTTTTGCTTCCTTATCCTGCTAAGAAGTTGATGCAAAGATAGATTGGGCCTTATCAGGTTACTAGAGTTTTATCAAATGCAGTTACACTTTACCTTCCTGAAAAAATAAGGATTCACCCAATGGTTAACATTAGTCAGGTCAAAAAAGCTCAAGAACCTTTGTCAGGACAGGAAGTCATCACTCCTAATCCAATTGTTGTCATAGAGAACAGACATTCCAAATATAAGGTAGAGAAAATAGTGGATTCTTGACTGCATCAAGGAAAATTGGAGTATCTGGTGCATTGGAAAGGTTACTCCACTTATGATTAAACATGGCAGACAGAAGAGGATGTTGCTAATGCTTCTGAATTGGTGTGCAACTTTCACAAACTATACCCTTTGGCTCCTTATTGCTTTACCTCAATTGGTTATTTGGTGAATGTTCCATCTTTTTGTCCTTACCAGAATTTCACCATGGAAGCCCCACTATAGTACTCTTATCTGGAATCTGAGAGCTAAAAAGGGGGTAGTGTTATAATGTGTTTTTTCTTTTCTTGATCATATGACCTTATCTTATCTTCAGCATATGGTTATCTAATCTTTATCTTATCAAGGCATGTGACAGATCACATGATCTAGGGCATAGGGTTAGCCTTATGTCTAAAGCCCTGGTACTTCTTTTTTATTTCCACTACTTCTCTTCTATTTTAGAAGCTGGACCCTTAATGGTTTCCAGGAAAGCTTCTCTTCTTTTTGATCTCCATGCCTCATGCATGGAAATGTTCCCATAAGGGTCTTGGTCCATGCACAGGACACTGTAGTATAAATACTGTAGCTATAGCATCTTAAAACTTCCAGTCTTGAGCACTTGTACTATACTTGTGTTAACTTGAGATCTTCTTTCTTGATCCTTTTCCTTACTTTGAGCACCTGGTACTGCAACCTTGCAGTGCATAACAACTTGAGCCTTTTGCTTTATACAAGTTCCTTGACTCTTTCTTGACTCTTTTTTTAATCTAGTTCTCTGGCCTTTTAGCTCAAGTTTATAGTATAGTATCCTCCAGGTATTCAAAGTTTTAGCTCAATGCAAAAAACACATTTTAAACTTCTTTTTAGATTCTTTTGAATTTCTTAAACTCTTTTGAACTCTATTGGACCTCCTTGAACTCTTTTGAATTTTCTTAAACTCTCTTAAATTCCCTTGGACCCCCTTGAACTCTATTTGGACTCTTTTGAACTCTATTAGGCCCTCTTGAACTCTATTGGACTTTTTTGAACTCTATTGATTTTCTTTGAATATGTGAGTATATTTTTATTATTTTATTGACATAATATATATATAATACTTTGTCTAGATCTACTTCTCCCACTTCTCCTCAATGTGCTTAGCATACTACTCAACAAGCTGAGCATGATCAATACCAGCTTGATTTTTCTTTACATTCATAGCCTTTTGCTTTTATATGTTTTAAAAAAAAATTAAATATATATTATCAATATATATTATAAAAATTATTATTTGCAGGTATATTCTCATACTTTTCTCAACCATATAATTATTAAATTTTAACATTACCTCTATTTCCATAATTTTCTCCTGTTAATATCTTTCTCATATATATCAGCCATATGCTTCTTCTTAACTTCAAATATTTCTTTAATTTAGCAGTTTGCTCAGCAAAACTTGCCATATCCTTTTTCTAATTTTAGCATCAATATAGATATTATAAAGAACAACAATTAGGTAAGTAATAATAAAACTTAAAAAATATAGCTAATCTGGTAATATAGAAGAGAAGAAAAAAATAAAAGATTAATAAGAAAATCAAAAAGATTAAGAAAAATGAGAGATGAAATATATTTGTCAGGAAACTAAGGCTCCACTTTTACAAATCTTGAATAAATATAGTCAAGGCTTAGCTAAACAATATAAATAGAATCAAATCAGATAGCAAAATTCTAATTTTAATAAAGATTCTAATAGCTCTGGCTTAGACTCAGATTTCTCTTTATTTTCTTTAGTGTTATGGAATAATACCACTTAGCTAGGTTTCTTTTTCCTTTTTATCCTATATTAGCTTCATTTTCCTGGTCAGCTCTGCTTTTTAGTCCCTTTCCCTTATATCATGTTATTAGAGTTAGCCTGAACCCTTTTTACATCACTATGCTATCTTATATAGGTCTTATGGCCTGGTCCATGTACCATTAATTAGCAATATATAAGGAACATGGCTATAGACAGGATTTCCCAGTTTAAAGCACTTGTTGCCTTTCCTTGATTTTCTCTATGTGGGTATCTCTTAAGAGGAATTCCTTGCTTTTAGAGTTAAAGCTCTTAAGATTCAAAGTCTTTATCTTCCAGATCTTCCACTTTACAGCCAAGATATCTCTCTCAACCTTCTGCTAATTCTAATTCTAAGAATAATATAGGTTTTGATTTCCAATTTTAAGAATAATGTAGGCTCTAATCCCAATACTAATCCTGAAAATAATACAGACTCTAATCCAAATCCAAACTCTAATTTCTTTAGCTCTAGCTCCTCTTTTAATGGCTCCAATGCTTTTAATCCAGCCATTGACATTTATATTGTGCTCCTAGAGGTACTTTATATATCAAACCTATTCAACCACATTATCTTGGAGCTATTAATATTCAATGTTCACATTATTATATTATTTAATTCAAGTCTAAACAACTTACCACTTCTACAAGAAACAATTCTAAATTTGGCATGTGTTATCTTTAAAGTCAAGTTAATCTTTATCATATTCAAGAGTGGCCACCAATTCTCTAGCAGCTTACTTTTAATGCTACTTTTGTGCAAAATATTTATGCTTTTAATAGTGCTATGGCTTTTACTTCTGTGAATGCAAATATAGATCATTAAACAGTTTAAGGCTCTGGACCAGCATTATTTTGTATCCATGGTACACTTTATTATCTTATGGGTTCTCTTCTACCTCCTAAAGATATTTAATCCTTCTATGCTTAACTATATATATATAGTTTAAAGCAAGCAACTAATATATGTGCTTAGTGCAATTCTCAGCTTAGTTCTATTATTTTGCTGGATCTTTATACTATGCTTAGAAATTATCATCCTTATACTCCTTTATATAAATAGCCTTTGATATTATAAGAATAAGTTTTGAATTTGATTTAATTCAAAAATTTACAAGTATAAAATTTTACTTATTTATTTATATTTATATTTAATATATAGGCAAAATCACCAGAAGAGCATACTGATATACAAATGTATCTTCATATTCAAAGAGAAAATAATCCAAGATATTATAATCTTTTTACTGTGGAAGAGATTGAAATTGCTGCCATAGTTTCTGATAATGGCTCTGAAAATATTAGAGCCTATTGTGACATTATTCTACATCTTCAAGATGGTGGTCTTTGACAAATTAGTAATCTTTATTCATTCTACCTTTCTCTTTATTATATGCTTCTTTTTTCACATAAAAAGAAGAATTGGCACTTGAATATTCCATTGCAAGAAATCCCTGTTTGATCTTCTCACTTAAACAAATTCACTCAGCTTGTTTAATATGCATATAGATTTTATATATACCCCCCACAAATAGAGCCTTTAAATCTCTTTAGATATAAAAGACTTTTTTAACAACTGGTTTATAATGCATGGGCTTCTATTAATCAATTAAATTTTATTTAGTCAATAATCAAAGGAAATTTGAAGCAGTTCTTTATCAAGGATTACAGAATCATATAAATTAAAATGCTGGTCACAATATGCATCAATTTTGTTTTGTTATTCTCTTTTATACTTACAAGGGCAGTACTTGCTATATACAACAACTTCTTTAGGACTCTCTTGCAATTTGTAAAGAATATAGAAAGCCTGATCTCTTTTTTTACTATAACTGCAAATGGAAACTGGAAGGAGATTAAAGATAACTTGTTTCCAGGTATCTTAATGTTAATTTATTATATATATTATCTTTTTATATGTAATTATCAACCTTTTATTTTATTTTTATTATAATAGGTCAAACTACACTTAATAGATCTAATTTAATATCAAAAGTTATTTATGCTAAATAGCAAGCACTGTTGATGTTGCAAACTATGCAATGATCACTTTTCACTCTCACATGATCATGGGAATCCCATCCCTTATCAGGCTAAACCCTAACTTAGGATCTGGCATATTCTTATGAGTATCTCTAAGGTTAGTGGTCATGAGGCACATCTAGGGATCTTCCCTGGATCTTCCCAAGATCTCCCCGATCTAAGATCTGACCATCTCCGTGGATCTGATGGATCTGCCAAGGTGATCTCATCTGTGGATTGAGATCCCTGTCCTCATTGTGTCCACAATTCCTTCTCTTCCATTCCCCCACATCTTATGAGAGGCCCTTTGCCTCATTTCTTCTATTTGCCCCATGCACTTATCATACGGCCTACACAAGTACGCCTTATATGCTACTGGCTGGCTTACTGTACAACTTCAGGGTAGACATGGATGTACATGGTCTGTGCGCATCTTAGAGTAGTATATAAAGGCTGAGCACTTGGTGGTAAAGTCCTCAGACTTTATCACTTTGCAGCTTAGGCAGTTTAGGCTTTACAGAAAGCTCTTCTCAGGAAACCAGGCCCTTCAAGGAAGGCTAGGATCTAGGAAGCTCGAGTCTGAGTCTCATATGCATCCTCCTCATCGTCATCACTCATTTCAGGTCACTCCTTGGTTGCTCCACATCTGAGCCTCCATTAGGAATTCTCTCATGTTCCTCCTCTGTTCCCACAGTCTAGGTGTAGCCTCTGGTTTCCAGAGTCATAATAGTTGAAGATTAATCATGATGGCTACTTTGTTCAAGTGGCTGGCTTTGTTTATACCATTAAATATCAAAAGTGTGGTCTGTTATACACTGGCACTACTTAGCTAGGGGCTATTTTTCATTTTTACCCTAAGCTAAGTTCTTTTTACTATTTACTTTCTTTGACCACTTTCTTTGATCTTATCTTATCTTATATCTTATCATGCCATGAGGTTGGGTCTAGCCTGGTCTAGCCTTTGTACCTCATGTAGCATAGTCTTTACCTTAGTATAGTCCAGACTTTCTCTAATATCATGGCCTAGCCCTCTGATGTCATACCTTACCTTTGCCTTGCTTTCTTTTACTAATTACTCTCTATTTGCCATTGGTTCCTATTTAGTTTCCCTTTTCCCTATTTCCTTATTTAGCATTGTTCTCTGTACACCAGCTACCTCATGTATTCCTCATGGCCTGGTCTATGCACATCTTGTAGCAATATATAAAGGGGCAAGGGTATAGACTGGTTTCCCAGTCTAGAGCACTTGTTTACTTGTTTACCTTGTTTCCTAGTGCCTCCTCTAGGCTGCCATTCTTTTGTCCCCCTAGTATTGGGCACCCCCAAGGTGGTTTCCTCTTGCTGTTGATCTAGATCCATAACAATACTAGTGTATTTTTCTGCACAAGATATTAGTTATGTGATATGGCAGATCTCAAATAAAATCCAGGTATAGTCTCCAATAACATCTGTTTACATAATCTAAATAGAGAATCTAATCTGTGGCAGAGATTCAGATTGAATCTCCTTGGCCTTGCTTCTACCATGCCTCTTTCATATCTCTGATCCTATGCACTTTCCTTCCATTTGTCCATATCCTTATGGTATGGTCTTTTCTTCCATTCCTTTCCTTGATCCATGAGGTCACTGTCTCACTCCTCATTATTACTCCATGCATTCCCCTTTTTTTATTTATATAGCTGAGTGATTACTGCTATTGGTGTTCATAGATAGTAGATGAAATGGGTAACTACCCATCCTGCCTTAATATTCAAATAACCTTAATAAATGCTTCTTTTCTATTCTTGGAAACTAGTGAGGCTTTTAGCTAGTGGCCCCTAACTAGGTGAATAAAAGAATAGATTATGACATTTCTAATTGAATCTGAAAATCAAAGGAAAAGAAATGTTTTATATTAAACATTCTTTTGCTCTGTGATGTCTTTGCAATATCTTACTAGCACAGTTTCAATCCCTTTTCCATTTCTATGAAATGTCACAGAAGCTTCTCTATTGCCTCTGTCTTATCTGGAATTCAAGATCTAAAAACAGAGTAGTATTATAATATACTTTTATTTTTCCTTTTATTTTTCCTTTACTTTTTATTTTTCTTTGAATCTTTACATTGTCACATCACATGACCCTGGTAAACCTTACCACTTCACTCTTTCACATGTCATATCTTCATATATTTACTCTTTAACATATTACAGATCTAGAATATTCTAGATTATAATCTTATGATATGATGATCCTGTGTAAAGCCTAGGGGGCTCAGATATCAAAGAAGCTATGCCTCAGGAGAGCTAGAGTGGATTCCTTCTTGGAATAAACTAAAGATCTGTTACACTACAAGACTTTAAGCAACTATACCTATAGCCTTGGTATATGCTCCTGCTACTGCTAGGGGTTCTGCTGAAGCCTAGCCTTTGAACTAGAGACTAAGAGAACTAGGCAAGAGGAATACTGAGTCAAGGAATTTGTGAAAATCTTAGAGGTTCAAGTGTACAAAACTAGAGACTCCAGCTTGGACTTGGATCTCTTTTATACTATTGCATCTTGAGCACAGATCAAGAGAGCATGCCCTGCCCTATATTAGTGTACAGTAAGCTACCCAATGGCAGAAAGAGAGTAAGAGTTTAGAAATACATGAGAAAAACAGGTAATATGAGATTATAGGCTAGATTAGCCTAGATCTAGTGAAGTATGAAGTAATGAAGGTGTGAAATGTGTAATAGTGAAGATGTGACATGGTGACATAGTGAAGGGGTGACATGGTCACATGATGTGAACATGTGAAGAGTTAAAGGAAAATGCAATAGGGTAAAAATTGAAATAAAAGGGAAAATATGCATTATAACAAGATCAAAAGGGTCTCTTGTGTAAACCTTTAGATAAGAGGTCAAGAGAGCAAGACTGGGGAAATCCCAGCTTGCACCCCCTGCCTTATATATTGCCAGAGTCTATGTACAAACCAAGTACAGGAGATCTACTTCAAGATCTACTATCTATATATACCAATAGCAGTAACTGCTTAGCTATGTATAAATAATGGGAAAGGCATAAAGCAGGAATAAGAAGTGAGGCAGTGATCTCATAGATCAAGGGATTACAATGGAAGAGAAGTCACACCATAAGAATATGAAAGAATGAAAGGAAAGCTTATAGAATGAGAAATATAAAAAAGGCATGGCAGCAGCAGGGCTAAGGAGATCCATTGGATCTCTGCCACAGATCAGATGTCATCAGGAACTGTACCTGGATCTCATCTGAGATCTGCCATATCACATGACTAATATCTTATATAGAGAAATACTCTAAGATAAAGAATTTAGCCTTAGTCTAGGGTTAATCTTATTAGGCTACTTATTCACACAATCATGTGCTCCTGGTCACATGACTATGCAACCATTTGCATCATGTGCTCTGAAGTTCCCACAGTTACATGCTAGAAACCATTGTGTTTACTAAATACATAATAGTAGACTTTAAAATAGGCTCTTTGTACTTGATCTGTGCACAGACCTCTGCAATATATAAGGCAGGGAATATGAGCTGAGGTTTCCCCAGTCTTGCTCTCTTAACCTCTTGGCTGGTTATACAGCTTTGTGCTACTGGCTTCTAATTTATACAAGAGTAGTAATCTCACTCTTTTCTCATTGCCTAGTTTAGAACCACTAGCTAAAAGCCTCACCAGTATTCAAGGATAGAATAGGAGCATTCACCAAGGTATTCAAGTATCAAGAATAGAATGGTAGTTACCATTACACCAGACATGTGATGCTATAGCTTACATATACACAAGCTAGATATGGCACATTTTGTGTTCCTGGCTATGCATGTGCTTGATATTCTAACACAAAAATGAGCATGATCATCTTTAGAAGATTGTGAAAACAAAGGGTTTTCCATTGTGGAATATTGCAAATCTAAATAAAACATCTCTATTCTTTATGTGAGTTTTTTTATAGTAATCTTCTGGTATTTGATTGAACTCAAGTAATTCTTGCAGTTTACCCCCAGATTATGGACTTGCAGACAAGCAAACCTTTGATATCAAGGGAAAAAACTTTGACTTACTTATTTACTCATAACAACTGTAAATAGTTCAATGAAGTTTTTCCCTGTTATTATTGGCAAGGCACACAAGCCACAGGCATTCAACAAGAAAACTGGTACCCAGCTTGGTTTTTAGTACTACTCCAATGCAAATGCATGGATAACAAGCAAGATTTATCAGGAGTGGCTGTCAGACTGGAATAGGAAGCTTAGAAGTAAATATTAAACAATTTTGCTCTTGCAAGACAACCTTTCAGGACATGTTGTCCCTGATACTCTTACCAACATTCATGTTGTCAATTTTCAACCAAATCTCACTGCCCATGTTCAGTCAAATGACCAGGAAATTATCTATTGTTTCAAGGTAAAATGTCAGGCATAATTTATCCAGCATGCCATTAATTATTATAAGGCCAGTGTTATCCCATCTCAAATTTATGATATTGACCAGCTTGAAGCCATGCAACTTGCTGATAAAGCATGGAAAGATGTAGACACAACAATAATCCAGAAATGCTAGCATAAAGCCAATATTCTTTCTAATACCATTCTATTGACATCCTTGTTTTGCATCCAGTCTTCTCTTTCCATATCTTCCCTAGTCCATCCCAGCAAACCATCTGAGTTTGATCATGATCTGAATAACTCCATTGCCCAAGCTGAGCAAGCCATACAGAACACACTTGATAACTTGGAGGCCACTGGAGCTTTCCAGCACTTAAACCAGATAAACCAGGACCATCTTCTCAACCCAGTTACAGAAACCCAAGACACGTATGAAGCATCTGATGAAGATATTTTCAATGCTATGATGGATGCAAAGGCAGCATGGGAGGCATACCTTGAATAGGACAGTGATATAGCAGTGGGAGATGGTGAGCTGGATAAACCAGGTCCTTCCCATAAGGATGCACTCCAGGCAGCAATGGTTTTGGGCAAATATGCGAAGGGTATTGATGATCCAATCATGTGTAAGTTAGAGTCAGTATTGGGATCATTTGGCAGGCAGACACACCAACTTGAAATGGAACATATAAAGGATACCAAGATTACTAAATATTTTTACCATACTTAGTTCATATATAAATACCTACAGTTGAGACTTCGAGTGTATACCAATACCTTTATGCTAACCCCCCCTCGCTCATAACGCATACTCTGTGAAAACCCGTACCCTGGGATGTCTTCCGATGGGTATGGGTTATCACAGAGTCGACTGTAGTTGAACAGAGTCTTCCTTGAGTGGCGGTGCCGCCAGATCTCTGCTGTGTTGCGACTAGTCCTTCACTTTCTTCCCTGCTCCCTCGTAATTCCTTGACAGACGATACGTCCCTCTCGAAGAATCACCTCGCTTGAACTTGCTGTCGTAATCTCCTAGATCTGTGCTATTACCCGCTGTGCACGAGGCTCTTCAGCCCACCCTGTCACCTGTCCACTTATATTGTGACCGAACTTCACTACGTGCCTTCGCCCACACCACACCATCGCTTCACCACTCCTACCCTAAAACAGCCTTCAGCGGGCACCTTAACGAATAGAAAAGAGGTCCAATCAACCTCTCCCTAGTCGCTATAGCCCAGATGTTTACTTCACTTTCTCTAGTTCCTGTGGCCATCCTGGTTGAGTCAGCAGAGATTTCGACTGCAACCACAGTCCTGTTGCCTTTTACATCAATGAGAATGAGCTTTTCATGCATGTCCACATCCCATACGCATGCCCCACTGTCCCTGGTTCCGCACATAATCCGCTCGTGGCTTCTTGACACGGAAATAGCATTCACATTCATTCCCGACCGCATCCCCACCTCTCGGCCATCCTCAAGCCACCATCGTTGAATCCCATGTATACCCCACTCGGAAGGTGCTTTTCCGTCTGGTTAAAGATGACCGCCCACCCAGTGCCATTGATGACGAGTTCCATTTTGGGCCTCCATGAACTGTTTAGCGCTCAATCAATCACTCCATGGAGTTGCCACACACCAGTGCCTGTTGACAACATCCTTAGGTATGGTACACAGTCGTGGAGTTCGAGGAGTGAGGTGCTGGGTCTACCTCGGGTGGGTCTAGTGAGTAGTCGTATAGACACGTTTTCATGCTCCCAGTATGGGCTGCAACTGCTCATGTCTTTGACCCTTATTCTTTTTGGAATTTAAGCTTAGTGAAATAACCCCCCCGGACAGTCGTTATCGGTGACACCTTCTACCTTTATTGCCAGAGGTAGCTTGGGACTTGCGACCTCGTCGCATCTTGCCTGTAGGTATCGATTCACAACATCACTGTATTCAGTACTAGACCCACTTACAACATCCTAGTATGTCCTCCAATACGGAATGCTTATGCTAGAGGAGAGCGTTCTGTGCAGGGTAGGCGACAAATGGTTGCACCATCCGAACTCAAATTACAACACTCGTATGAGACTGGCTCTGTGTTTTCATGTCAATGATTACATGCTGTAGGTGTGGGCGTGATACGTTCATCCATATCTCTCTGGGGCTCAGATGGTTGCGCTCATGTTGACGCTAGCAATGCCTTTGCATTATATTAAGACTCCTCGGTTCACTACAGGTAGATCGCGTCAATATTCACCCACGCGGTATCCATAGGGACGCAGAGGGTTTTGCTCAAGTACTGAACTGGACTTTTGGAGGTGATTCTTACTATGCGGCATATAGACCACCCCAGTCAGGACCATATCCCCCTCTCATACTCTTCCTACATGTCAAGTCAAACTGCCATTCTTCAATACTCTGACATACAGGCAAAGCTGTAAATCAAGTCTCCCGACACCCTTTATGTCAGAGGCTAACCCAAACGGATTATCAATGTTCAGTCAATCATTCCATGGAGCCATTACGCACTAGTGGTTGTCGGCGACATCCTCAGGTGTGATACACAGTCGTGGTGTTCGAGTGGTGAGAAATCTAGATGCTGGGTCTACTCACGGTGCGCAATGTGTTTCCTTGTTCTTGGAATGAGTCGCAGTTGTTTCGTGTCTTTCGCGTCTGGATTCCGGCTGAGTGACCTTTTCCAGGCGAATAGTTAGTGTCAGTGATATTCTTTGTTGTCCATGGTGGTTTTGTTTGAGGGCTTTTGTCTAGTCAAGTCTCGGGTGTAGGGCTCTGCTCACGGTGATCTTGCTAGACCCGCCTGCAACATACTACGAACAACACGCGTTTGTGTACCATGGTGTTTTGCAACAGGGAGTGCTTATACTTGAGGCCGTTCAAACCCAAGCTACAATACTCACATGATGTTCTCGTTTACTAACGTCGATATTACAGTCCTTTCTTTTTCTCACTCTTGCAGCCCTTCTTTCCAGTCGTCGTAGCTCCATATCTCTATGGGACACGTCAGTATCTGCATCGTACCGGACCACGTTGTCTATTGTACCCCTTCAGGAAGGTAGACCTGATGCGCGTCACCAAACGATTCACGGAGTGAACACCCGAACTCCCTAACCGACCCGTCACATCTTGAGTCCTCTACTCCCGTCACGGTTGCCAATGGCGTCTGTCCGGCCAGTTGATGTTTGTGATTTGTTTTTGGGACAAATGTCCCAGGCTCTGGCGCTGCGACTACGATCTCGAGGCTCCAATATTTTTCAGAGACGAATGAGGAATTCCCGTCGAGGCGCTCGCAGGATTTGAAGTTCCGTTGGTGTCAAAGGGGTGAGGTACTGGACAGTACGAGACGGAAAGGTGAGCAAGTGTTTCATAAATAAAGGTGAAAAGAGGTTAAAGACAGAGACAGTCTGGTCGGTAGAGATGCGAGGACGGTGTCTCGTCGAGTGTAACCACCAGAACAAGCGACATTCTAATCTGCTAAGAAAGTGAATACAAGATGGGGAACCGGTGGCCAATTAAGTGCTCACACGCAGATAGCGGCTAAAAGATAAGGTTATGTAGGAGTCCGCCAATCGATGGGGTGATGTGACATGTCACTGTTTCATCTTCCAAGTTTTTTTCTCCCTCTCGTCTGACGTCTGAGTTTGATGTACCATGGAACCGGACCATCATCTGTGGTCGGCGTACACATTGCAGGCTGTGTGTCGGTGCAGTCAAGGGAATGATTAGGATTACAAGCTAACCTCACTGTCGAAGCCGCCGTCATCGGCTTCTTTTCTGCCGTTTTCCGCAGCCAAAATGGACCGGTTCAGGTGCTCGTTGTCAACCACGGGATCATAGACATACACGACGCACCGGTAGACGAGACGTCCCTTGCGCGCTAGAGTCGCACTCTAACGACATATATGACATCTTGTTTTCTCGTGTGTCGAGAGTACCTCAAGCATCTGAAGAAGGCGTTTGCAGAAGCAAAGCTCAATCATGTTTATCTTAAGCGCGGTTGGTAAATACTGCAGAGCAGGATAGGAGAGTTACTCTAGCAAAGCGTGGTCGTGGTTCTTGCGATCGCTCTCATTTTCGCGTCGGTTGTGTCGTTGATTGAAGTGGTCTGTTGCAACGCTCAAGGACGAAATCGTGAAGATTGCGCCGCTGGGGTGTATACACCCTCGGCTGCGGCGAATCTTGACATGCGGCATAGTGCACTAGCAACATGAGGAGGTACAACTTG